>CM065672.1:2208061-2337282 GCA_033220385.1 Triplophysa yarkandensis | reverse complement strand
GAGAGAGAGAGAGAGAGAGAGAGAGAGAGAGAGAGAGAGATGTTGAGAGAGAGAGAGAGAGAGATGTTGAGAGAGAGAGAGAGAGAGAGAGAGAGAGAGAGAGAGAGAGAGAGAGAGAGAGCGAGAGAGAGAGCGAGAGAGAGATGTTGAGAGAGAGAGAAAGAGAGAGAAAGAGAGAGAAAGAGAGAGATGTCACAGCTGAGTAAACAGCTGTTCTGCACTTGTACAGCCACACGGTGTCATAGTTGCATGCCGATGCGTATAAAGTTTGGCTCTTTGGAACAGTCCCTGATAGTAAGGTTACCTCTGGCAGATCTTAAGCAAACATTAGGGATGCTCTGATCGATCGACCGAAGATCAGTATTGGCCGATATTCACATTCAATTACTCTATCGGTACTTGCTAAACTTGGCTGATCTTATGAACAGTTTTCAATTGATGACGTCAAAGCATGAGGACCTCCATGATGAGTGGGGGTGTAGATGTTTAGCCTCCCCAATGTAACAGCATATTGAAATGTTCACTGTATAATTAATACTTTTTATAATCATTTAGTTCTTTGTAAAAACAAATAATAACATTACAGTCATTACATACTTACTGTAAAATGTAACAAAAATAAAAATATAAGAAAGGCAACATCTATAGTATTATTTTTATCTGAAAAAGGTTAAGGATGATCAGAGAGTTTAAATATCAGTTATATAAACTTGAAGCATCAGAATCGGCATGGCTATCGGCCGATCACCATAACACAAAAAATCAGTAGCGGTGGCAAAGATCCTGATTGGAGATTCCCTAGCAAACATCTTACTTATGTACCAGTGCTATCTGGGGTATTTTTGACACAACAGTCTTACATCAAACCCAAGATTGTCGGTAACATAACTAGGCCTATAAACTCAAAATTTTTTATTTTTTAGTTAAAAGTTTTTCAAGATAATCTAAAGTTTTGCAGCTGGTTATTGGCTATCGTATATTTGAGGTTTTCTGACAAACATTCTTTTTTTCTGTGGTCTATAGTGTTCTGAAAGCATTTTAAGAACAAAAACAATTTGTAACAAAAGACCACAAAGTATACACGTTACCTACTGAAGTTATCGGAAAATTAAGAATTTACCCCAAAATGGTTTATATACATTTTACCATCTATACTATAGTTTAATAAAGTTTCAGTGTACACTGGCACTGACTGCAAAAACTGATGTAAAAGCACACATTTTTAACATCCTTGTGTTTGCATTCTGGTCTGATATTCCAAAATACAGCGATAGAACACCTGGAGGGCCCTCCACAGTCTCCTGTCACATTAGATGTCCCTGGGCTCAGAGTTAATCTGCCATAGTTTTCTCCCCGGCATTGAACTCGAGTGTATCCCAATGGTCTCCTCCATTCTAATGCTGATGAGAAGAAAGAAAGCAGCCTTTGCAGGTCTTTAGTTTTATCACGTGGGATATCTGTGCCTGTGTTATCTGTACCTGATCAGTTTACAGCAGTGCTTGTCATAAGCAAATCATAAACTATATGACATATTTAATAGTATTATGTTTCATGAACTGAAAATGACTTTTTAAACAAAATATATAAACAAGTAAATATGCATTTATATGTGTACATTTTAAATTAATTTGAACAAGAGGAACAAACACTGCATTTCTTCCCCTAAAATTAAAATTTGTATAAAAAATTTAAAATTGAATCATTTCATTTCAAACCAGCATGACATTCTCTCTTTACACACAAAAGAAGATATTTGCAAGAAATTTGGGTTTTGTTTCCACACACTAGAAGCGAATGGGTTCCACAACTTTCATCATAATATCTTCTGTGTTCTGCTGAAGAAAAAAATCACACAGGAAATCATGGCACAATTTTCAATTTGGAGTGCCCTATTGTAGTTATTTATAAACCGTTGTTATTAAGATATGATGATCTATATAAATAAACACAATGCCGCATGAGGTTTCAAGCCATAAGTCGATGAGCGCTCATTTTCTTAATTGTGATAAACTCTTAGATATTATTAGACCAAAATGTACCCACTGACCCCTCATTCATGGCTCATACATGCAAAGTGAAGAGTAAAAAGAGATATTCTTCTTTCCTCAAATTAAGCGAGACACACTGTCTGAGTATAAATGCCGCTTCCCTAAGTGCCCTGCTTTCCTTTGGGACTGAAACGCTATATTTGTGAATGGCACATCTTTCGACTATCAGACTTTGTCCCCTCTGCTTACTTATCCAGAGGCCGATCTTGATCCATACATTCCCGTTTGTCCATTTCATCATGAGAATTGTAAAGGGCTTTGTGCGCTTTCTCTCCAGTGTGATGTTTTAGGGATTTCATGGCATGTGTCAGTTCAAGGGCGATGACTTTGGTATATTGCATTCCCACTGAGAATCATTATCAGGCTTACTCACGTGGTTCCCGAAAGACCTACATTGCATTGTAACTGACAAACAGGTTGGGGATTGTCCATGCCTTTCACCACAGCCTGTATTTTAAGTAATTGTATCTGACCTTGCATTGATGCTGATTACCGTCCTTTAAGGTTAAATCTTGAAGATGTTTGTACTTGCTTAACTTAAGTCAGTTTTTGCGATTAGACCAATGTTTAAAAGAGGCAGTCTGGCAAAGATCGGCATATAAGGTAACTACTGAACATAATCCAGCAAACAAGCATGGCCAACAAGGTGTTATGTAACTCATAGTGTGAAAAGAAAGTTACGTTTGAAACATCCCAACAAGACCCCTCTTTCTAATATCAGAACACAAACATTGCAAACCCAGAATGTGAACGCAACCTCTGGTGCTGTATTGGTTGCCAGTTCAAAATGTTTAAAAGAAATAACGATTTTAAATGCTTAGAAGCAAGTCTACCCCTTGAGAGACTAGTCATTTAAAAGTCAATGTCTGGTAAGGACAGAGAGCTTTTGTAGTGTCCTTCACAATGCTATCACCGCAAAGGCCTCACCAGACTGGCTGTCCGAAGAATCAAGGGGGGTTAACGTCTACCTGTGGATCTATAAAGCAGTTCTTGTGCCGACCTAAATGAACCCTTTTGGATTTTCATCATTAACTGAAGAAGAACCATTAAGGAACCATGCAAACCCTCTGCTGAGACCAGAACAAACCCCTTCTAAAGGATCACAAACTGGTAGGATGTCCAAACATTCATTCTGATTCAGCTGATATACTTTCAATGTTAAAATAATACTGTAAATAATAATCTCTATATTATTCCATGCCATGTAAAATGGGATTACAATCTTAAACTGATAGTTCACCAAAAACCGAAAATTCTGTCATTACTTACTCATCCTCTTGTCATTTCAAACCTGTATGACTTTTGCAGAACACAAAGCAAGATGTTGAAGAGATACCAATCGTATTTTTTGTAGAACCAACATTTTTCAAAATATCTGTTTTTGTGTTCTGCAAAAGAAACAAAGTCATACAGGAGCAAACGATGACATAATTAATATTTTTGACCTGCATTACGTTATAAATAATAGATAGGCTGTTTTATATAATAGTTTTAAATTCTTTCTGTTCAGCGCAATGAAATGGCAGCTGTCGCTTTACTCTTCATTCTTCTACCTTTGACATGGGCTTGTGCACCTCAAAAAGCTGGTAACAGCAAATTTTATATTTGATACGTTTCCTTTCACTGTGGGAGTTCTTTTTCTTGAAATAACCAGATGGATAATCCCTACATATTTGTTATCCGTTTCAGATTATGTGATGGTGTCATGTTTTCCCAATGCCATCATTGCCAACGTGCCCGAGTGTCCATATGGATGGGAAATCAGCCAGCTCTCCCTTGGCGGCGTGTGTTACGCCGGAATTAACACTCCTGGTTTTTATCGTTTCACTATACCAGACCTCACACCAAAGAATCACTCTTACTGCGGCACACTGTCTGAGGTGAGACGCTGTTGATTTGTTCAATGACATACTGTGACTTCTTTTCACCATACCTTTATATTTACCTGTGTCTGAAAAACAACTGTTTCTATTAGTATGTAGGAGGTAAGGACCCACGGTACATATTCTACAACTCTATAGTATCCAACGATTCATCTCTCACCGTCCGGAACCAGCCCGTAAACTACACCTTCAGCTGCACCTATAAAGCGGCGTATCTGGTCAACAATGCCGTGTTCAGCCAAAGGTAGACCCTTATTACGCTGATGGCAAAATACTGTAGATTGTTAATGAACTTGTGCATTCTGACCGTTGACTTGCAGCGTCTTTACTAAACCCTCTGCTTCTTCCAGAGTGGCAACAGTTTTTGTCAACAATGGGAGTTTAGGGTCATTTAAGTCTCAGTTGTCTATGAACGTGTTCACAGTGAGTACTACAGATTTGCTTCAATGTGTCCGATGAAGGATTCAGAGATGAAGAGTCTGCCATGAACATAAACCTTTGATGGTTCATTGTAGTGCACTTCTTTTATTTTTGTTTAGCTATTTTAATAATATCCTCCGTTTCTGATGCAGATATACACAGATATAAGTTTGGGCTCACCTGACTGGTTATTCGTGATTTTAAAAAGAGCTCCCTTAATGCTTGTGAAGCATTATTTCACTGTTACAAAAAATCTTTGCATGTATAAATAGGTATGCAAAGAATATTTAAAAAAAATAAGAGGAGAATATCAAAATGATATTGCAATCTTGGAAAAAAGAACTTTGGCGATACAGCTAAATGTTTAAATATATGTATATATATATTAAATGTCATGTTATATTTCAACTGTTTATGGCTTATTTTAAAGACATTGATCAGCAGTTATAAAAAAAATCTGCGATCATTTATTCACCTTCATGTAATTCCAGAAATTCACTCTTAAAATGTTTTATATATATAAATAAACCTGTAAAATCAATTACAAAAACAATAAACTGATTCAATCTGAATAAAAATATTTCTATTTTGTAAATATTTTAATTAACTAATCTATATGTTAGATAGAAAGAAATTATTGCATAATTTATAAAACACAAAAGAAGAAGACATTTAAAAAAATCTTTTTTTATCCAAATTAATGCTGGTGGGGGCCAATATTGTTTGAATGCCAGCATTCTTCAAAATATCTTTGCAGGGGTAATAAATAAATACGTTTGGAATTACAGAATAATGAAAAATGAAATATATTATAAATATTTTATTTTCAAAATGTGATAAACAATTGAATAAACAGGTGTCCAAACTTTGAAATTGTCATGAATATCTTGCAATGAAGCTGCAGTTAACTTTGGATTTATTTTTGTGTCTTTAGAACTCAAAATTTCTGTATGCAAAGGACACACCGTATATTATTGACACATCAGAGATCGGATCAGAGGTATTCATTGGCATTGAGGCCAAAGGACTGAGTAACAGGTGAATCATCCAAAATAAACATACTTTATGATGATTTTAGAAATACACAGAAACACAGTCAGTGTAATACAATCTTTTTTTATCAATAGATTCAAAGTAGTGATAACAAATTGCTGGGCAACACCAACACCTTATTCAACAGACAGAAAAAGATGGACTTTAATTCTAAACAGGTACCCTACAGACACAGACATTTGTTTTGAGAACAGTCAAAATATTTGTGATTCAATACTGCTCAGTGTTTAAAAGGTTCCCTTTCGGTTAACAGCTGCTCTTTAGACAATACGGTCACCATATTTGAAAATGCCAAAGACAGCAGGTCCATGTTCAAGTTTAACTCCTTCCGCTTCCAGCGGCTTGAGAAAGTGTCCACTGTGTGGCTCCACTGTGAAGTGCAAGTGTGTGATGGAGAAAAACTTTTCTGTCAGCCGGTAAGGATCAATGTTATATTGCTTTCTTAAGTACTTTTTTTGGGCCTCCAATGAGACTCTTCTCAACTCTTCTAAGACTCCATGTACATCGAGAAGTACAGAATTCGAACCGGATCCAAATGGAGGCATCCTGACTACAGAGTTTCAAGTCAGAGGTTTGTGATTTTTTTACAGCTACATGACTTACATTTGTTTGAAACTTGAAAGCTCACGTTTTATCTGAATGTCTACAGCACAACACTCCTCGAGTTACGTGAATCTTGCAGGTTAGTCTGTTCTGTACATGTTGCAATTGTGATTTTCATACTGATCATTTATAGATTATTTTTATTCCTGTATAAAAATGAGAAAATAAGAATTGAAATATGTTTTTACATTAGTTGCCTTTTTTTAAAAAGTTTCTTTTTGTCTTACTTTGTTTTTCAGGCTCATTTGTGTGCTTGGTGTCTATACTTTTATTAAATGATTATCTAGGGTACTTCAGTTGGTATTAAGGCTAAATGCGGGTCACTTGAAGTGAAATATACCTTTGCACTCATACACTTACATACAAACAGCTGAATATGGACACGCATGCATACACCCGCACACAGCATCCATCCGTGTGTCTCAGGGAGTGTATCGACACATGCCTTCACTCGCTTTTGCCACTTGTGTTTAGTGTTCCTAACGTAAATATTATAGATTGAGAAAATAACATTTACTATAAATTGTTGAATTTTAGAAAAACATGAACTAATATGTGTTATTTTTTCATATTTTTTTAGTTAATAAATTCTTTTCCAAAATATTAAGATATCCAAATACATATAAATTGGTGCTAGACCTAGATTTCGGGTACAGTAAGCGTGTGCATTTCGGGCATTTTAGCGATGCCTGTGCTCCTCTGGATTGTTCGTCTTTCTTTATTCTCTGAATCCTTTGAGGCTGATTTGATTTTCTCCTGTTTGGACGAAGGACAAGACTGTCCAAATACAGTATGTCAGCTCTCATATGATATATGGCATATTGTTTCTTTAACAAGCATAAAATCATGAATGTAATTGAACGTTCTGTTATACTTACATGTCCTGATTTAGTACTTGAATCACAGTCTTGACCCGTAGGAGGAAAATAATCTCCTGTTTTGTTTTTCAACCAAAACGTCTTCTGAGTTCCTTTTCCCTAATAGACACAGACGTGAAACATAGTCTTTGCATGACACCACCTATGTTTACAAAGTTATAGGCCCCATTGAATATTTGTACACTTCCATAATACTTCAAATATGTACGTGATTGCAATACATTGCAAAATATGAAATGATGCTGAATTTGCCGTGGGCTATAAAAAATAAATTGTTATTTTGCTGAAAGTATGTGTGTGGTATATTGAAATAAATACTACGTGGTCACTTAGTTGTAATATGCAACGATAAATTCTTTTAGTGGCTGACCTTGATATCGATGTCGCCTCTCTCCTCCAGTTCAAAGTTTCCAGCTTTTTGTAGAATTTCAGCAGTGCTTTGAGAAATGTGGATTTTTAGTGCTAAAAAACAAGAAAATTCAAAGGAAAGGTTTTGTTGTGCATACTTAAATAAAATCAACTGATAAAAACAATCAAAGTCCTTACGAAGACTGTTGCTTTCCATTCTGGAAGCTGTGTTTACTGTATCCCCAAACAAACAGTACCGGGGCATCGTACTTCCCACAACTCCAGCGACAACTGGACCTACAATCAGAAAAAGTCCCTGAGCATTTGAGCAAATCTATACATAGTATATATGCCTATAGGATTTATTTCATACCAGAATTGATCCCAATCCGCAAGGCCAGTTTTTCATTGGGCAGATGCCTGATTTTGAACCTTTTTATTGCAGAGAGGAAGTGGAGGGCCATAGTGGAGATCTCATCAGCGTGGGTGTTATTAGGGATAGGCAACCCACTAGCTACCATATATGCATCTCCTATCGTCTCCACCTGACAACAACATGTCAATTTACAATGTGAACTTAAAATACACTTTGAATATTATATTGTATGATTTTATTCGTGAGTTTTATGGCTTGAATGTCCATGCAGTCACGAAACCAAATTGCTAAGCAAAACGTCTCTTTATTCACCATCATGTCATTCCAAACCTCTATGAATTTATTTACACGAAATTGTGAACACTGGCACCCATTGACTTCTAATGCTAGGATTTTCATCTTTAGGAAATAGGAAATACATCTTTAAATGACATGAGGGTGAGAGAAGAGACAATTTTAAACTGCATTTGCTATTAACCTCCATACCACTCTTTGATCAAAGTTGTGTCATGTACCTTGTACACATCATATAGCTTGATGATATCGTCAAAAAGACTATAGAGGTCATTGAGCAGCGTGACCACCTCCAGAGCTGAGCTGATGGAGCACATGGTGGTGAAACCCACAATGTCAGAGAAAAAGATTGACACCATTTCGTAGCTTTTAGGCTCTACTGAGTTCCCGGCCATCAGCTGATCCGCAATATACCTGTGGGAACAAACGGTCCGGAAGTAAAACTATTTTGACTTCTTGGTGTGACTATTACATTATTGCTTGGAGGTAGTTCAGCCAAAAAATCTAGCATGAACACTTAATCTCTAGTTGTTTCAAACCTGTATACATTTCTATGTTTGCTTGGACACAGCGGAAGATATTTGGATGATGCCTGTACTCAAACAGTTTTGGGACCCTTTTGACTACTATGTAGAAAAAAGGACAATGGTTGTGTCCCAAAACTTTTTGTTTTTGTACATTCTTCTAAATATCTTATTTTGTGTTCTATAGAAAATAAGAAGTACAGGAGCAATTTTGCTACTAAAGTAGTCAATGGGGTCCAAGAATTGTTCGGTTACACACATTCTTCCAAATATAGAACAAAGATATATATATAGATTTAGAACTACTCAAGAGGGAGTAAATAATGACTCAAGAGTGAGTAAATAATGACTTTATTTTAAAACATTTGAATTTTTGAACCGATACCAAAAAAGAGAACTTTTTTCAAATAATATAAATAGCCCTTTACTATCATGATGATTCTATCAGTGTTTGTTTACCTGGGCAGCATGCTAGAAAGAAGCTTATCAGCTCTGCTCTTTTCTGCCGTAAGCTGATTGGTTCTTTCCTCCACTACATCTTCAAGATGATTGGCGTATTTCTCGAGTTTGCTAACCATGTTGTCCAGGATGTTGGCATGACTGGATGATTGATAAAACAATCCAATGTAAATAAAAGTGATAAACATTTATGAGCACTAGAGTTACTGCACACACAATTATGCAATGTGTTGCATTGAGTTTACACCTTTCAGGAATGGCCTCACGTAGGCGTCTTCTGATATTGTTAAACGGGGGTCTGTGTTCTGGGTTCTCACTCCAGCAGGCTTTTAGCAGCGGGATCAGGCGTTCATCACAGATATGAGACGACAGGGTGGGTCTGAGGGGCTCATCGGACATTGGGGTCCTTAATTGCTTGATAATCTCTAATGTACAGAGCAGAAAATGTGTCAACTGGGACATTTTCTGGAAACTGTTTCCATGTTGTTGATATTGATGTACAGTAAAGAGGGATGAGTCCATTTTGAAATTTAACTTAACTGAACGAAAATATAATTGCAGCGTGAGGATTTATTAAAAGTTTTAGAGCTTTTGAATATTTTGGATAATAATATTTATTATATAAAAAATTAAAAACAGAATTGAACAGGCTCAAATATTGGATCCCACTGTATTTCAGTCCACGGCCAAATACACAAAAATACTACAAATGCAAGCCTTACCTTTTGGTTCGAGATGAATGTCATGGTATGGACTCAATTCTGTACTGTACATTAGCACTCGCATTAATATGGCAAAGCTATAAACGTCTCCTTTCTGCGTGCCGTTGAATGGGTAGTAGACTTCTCTTAAAAACTCTGGTGCAGTCCAGAACATCTCTTCATAATTTGGATTCTCCAGTGGGATCAGGCGGTATTTGGTCCCATGTTTGAATTCCCAAAGACCAAAGCCGGACAGCTTGATTTGCATCCTACTGTCCACCAGACATGTACTCGGCCTCAGATTTCCATGAGACTTTAAATTGCTTTTGTGGATGTACTCCATACCCTTTTAAAACAGACAGGTTATTCAGTTAAATCCTTTACTATGTTAATATTATTTTTTACTAATATTAAAATATGTCTAAACATGAATTTTGAAGAAAGTTGACCTAACAGCACCAATTTCCTTCCATTGTGTAAGTATGAAAACATACAGCATTGAATATAGAAAACATACTCACATTAACAATGTCATAGGCAAAGGATATTTTGAACATTGAGTCCAGTTCAATCTCGTTGTTCCCGAGAACATCCTTAAGTTTTAAACGAGAGAACAGACATAGTAAGAATCAAGTGATAAATCAAATTTGCATGAAACTTCATTAACATTTCATTTTGGCTTTTTCATTAACATTTGACAAATGCCTTTTTTTAAAGTTACTAAACATATGGTGGATTTTTTGCATTGAAAGTTTAAATCATTTATTGAATAATCACCTTTAGACTTCCTTTCTTGCAGTACTGCATGACAATACAGACGTTTGGTGGCTCAATACACACACCGAAGAACTGGACAAGGTTTTCGTGTTTCATTTCTTTTAACTGAAGAACAGATAAATTCACTTTACATTGTTGGATTAAAAAAGGCTCAAAACTGTACTGTTTCTGTCACTGGGGTGTTACCCTAAAAGGTGCTTTTTTGTACCTTGTTGTTATACATTTTTTTAATGTAGTACATTTCAATCACACATTTTTTATTGTATATTTTTGTACTAGTGATCTACTGTGTAACTTAAGGGCCTATTTTGTACCCATTTGATATTATGTGTACAAAACATGTAACTGTACCTCCAGTTACCTTCCAAAAACGTACAACATTATATTATGTTTTATGCACCGGTAGTGGTGCAAATAAACATCTAAGGGTACCACCCCAGTGATCCAAAAAGTGAAAAAATAACAGTGTACATTTGAAAGTGTAGCCGTTTTCTACATATATGTGAGATTCAAATATTTGATAATTTTCAAAATGTGGTTAACACACGAAGGAAATATTTACCATGTTGAACTCTGCGATTACAGATGGTTTTTTGGTGTTGACGAGTATTTGATTTTTCAAGTATTTTATGCCCACCTCATTCCCCTGTTCCGCCAGCAAACAAAGCAAACCCATTACGAGAATTCATGACTTGTGCATTAGGATCTTTTCTTATGTGTTTTTCTAAAGATCCTCTATGAATGTACACGTTCTTACCTGAAACACACCGAGGGTAGTGTAGATGGCTTCTTTACCGCTTCTGATGCTGTAGCTGTATGAGGATATGATGGACTGGGATCCTCCGCTGCCACATTTGCTGGGTGTCGTGCTAACAGAGAGTGTTTGTGTCCCCTGTTAAACAATTGGAGTTTATTTATTTTATTTGTATTTTGGCTTTAATCGTGGATGAGTGTTATAGTGTTCGTACTTTGGGCTCTCTGAGGATAGTTATGTCGCAGTAGTCGATGAGCCACCAGTTAGAGTCCTCCAAGCGGGTCTGTAAGCGTGTTTTCTGTAAGGTCAGCAGAATGATTGAAGCTATTGCCAATAATCCAAACACAGGCAGAACCACCAACATCACTACAAGAGATATCTCTAGAATAAAGTCACAAAACAGAGATAATTTTCAGGATGTAGCTTTGAATCATGTTGTCAGAAAGCATAATGAACATTAATAGTAACAGTATCATATTTACAAGATGTTAATTTTTCATGTCTAGTGTGTGTTTTTTTTTTGTTGTTGCAAAAATTATAATTTAAATATTCATTTTTTGCCATTCATACACATAGCAATGATGTCTACATTACTATTGATGCCTTTGTCTTGTTGATAGTCTGTAGGGAAGCATTCAAGAAAGTTTTTCAATATACACAAAGACAAACTAAGTATCAATAGTAACATCATTTGCTGTAGAATCATTTTTTTTTACCATTTTCTAGCCATTCACAGAGTTCATTATTAAAACCGCAGTCTGGATTATCTGGTGGAGGTTTCCCAGTTGACCAAAAGAGATTTGAAAACCATGATGTTGTTCTGCAAAACAAAATGCCACATTAGTTTAACATATACAATATTTAATTCAATATTTTTTTAATCTTTATCACTAATGCTAACATATGTAATACATTACTTGATCGTTTTTGTGTGACTGTCAAAATCTAAAATGGGGACAAATTTGACAACGTGGTCTGTTTTCTGCAGGTCATATACTGAATAGTCCAGGTTCCTCTCTCCATATTCATCAAAGTGAACTAGACCTGAAGCCCCTGTTGGAAAAAATTTCATTTTTTGTTTTGACTGTTAGATACAAATATTGTGTAGCAAAAGTTACAGCCATACCATAGAACCTGATGCTGGTCCTTTCTCTGAGTTTCTGGACAATCTCTCGTCCATGCCGGATATCTTTCCCGGTTTTAAAAGCCTCCTTTAGACCCATAGCATACAGCAGCACTGAATCATGTAAATAGGCTGCATAGGAGCTTACCTAAAAATTTGAAACTAATGCATTATATATGAAAATGATGAAGTGATAAAATGACTACATTTTCAATAAGTGCATACCTCTTTCTCTGAGGACAAGTTGCTGTAAAAAGGGGCTCCTTTTAACCTCTCATACGCCTGCTCGAAAAAGTCATAATAGTCATAGCCATCATAGGACTTCTGAGCAAGAACAAACACCATGTCAAAGGCCTTCAGCACGGTGTGATTTGTTTGATCCACAGCAGATTTCCACAGATTATCCTTAACAGAAATATGAATAAATAGACAAGAATGAGTAGGTGCATCATCACAAATGAAATATATCATATCATGTATCATGTCATATATAAAATCATCATATCATATCATATATCATATCATATTATAAATCACATATCATATATCATATCATATTATATCATATATCATATTGTATATCACATCATATATCATATCATATGTCATATCTTATCTTATCATATCATATATCATATCATATCATATCATATCATATCATATCATCATATCATATTATAAATCACATATCACATCATTGTATTAAAGATTATAGCAATTATAGGCCTCACTTAAGAAAAGAAGAGTGCGCTTGAAGGACTTTTTTTTAAGTTTACTTAAGTGAAGATAAATTTGACGTAAAAGTATACTTTATTTGTCAAGTATACTAATATCAATGTACTGGTAGTGTACTTGTTTCTGTACCAATAGCGATTTACACAAAATTGGGCCACTTTCTATTTAATAAAAGTCCACTTTCCTATTTTAAGTTGAAATAAGTATGCTAATATCACACTTCAACAAACTTCATTTTCTTAAGGGCTGCAATGTAATTATTCAATTGAAAGATAATTTTGGAATTCTGTTTAAAGAGTTTTGATGTACTTGGGATTATATGGCGTATCATTAATATAGTAGCATGACATCGCAACTCATTTCTGAATTTTGTACCTTCAGGTTAAATTCTACAACATGACTCAAATATTGCGGCCATTTATTACTTTAATTAATAAACATTTTTCCCCAGGGTTCTGTTTCTTTATCGCCCCTGATGAATAAAATGTTATACTTTTCCGCTTTTAAAAGTAAAAAGTACAAATACTGAAGTCAAAGATAACAAGTAAAACTTCTAGATTTAAACTTGTACTTAAGCATTAAAAGGTAAAAAAACATTTATTTATTTTATATAGTGGAGTTAAAACTTTTATATGCTCAACGCTTTATATGATTAAATATAATTAGTCTCTTTTACAGTTTATACAGAATATAAAAAAACAGGTTCCACATTTCCATATTTGTAATTATTGATAGTCAAAATGGACATATTTATTTATATTGTATTAGTGCATCACCTGCTTTATGTTAAGTAACTGGTTACTCACCACTTTGGCACTGACCTCAAATTGCTGAACTAATAGGAAAACATACTCTCCATTCATCAACCCAAGTCTCTGAGCTTCTATCATCAGAGAAGTAGAGTCTCCAGCATTGGCTAGCACAACCACCACTGTAATATTAAAACACAAGATAATAGTTTATTGCTCAATTTCTTAGATGAATTAATAGCTTAATAAGCTACAGACCATAAGAGCACAAGGACAAGATTTATTGGTGATTTTGCACCTGTTGTGACAGACGTGTAAACTCCACTCGGATCTTAAAAGAGTAGAAAGATAAGAAGTATCAGTCGCTCACCTCTCGCTACCTTTGAAATTTGTTGTAAGCTTCTGCGTGCCAGTTCTGGATCACTGGTGTCAAACTTAATGGTAGCTGTCACTATTACTTTGGCCCTGAGTTGCTGTTCCACGTTCTTCCAAAGAGCATCAACATTGTCCCATGTGTTTGTTTCCGGGCCCCCTCCGATCATACCAACGTACTGCCACCCAAAGAATTCCAGCGTTTTTACCAGGACTTCCCCCACCCTCTTTAGTGGTGGGACTATTTTTATGTAGGTGTCATACACCTGAATGTTATCCATTTTCTGTGTCTGGCCAACAAAGCCGAACATTGGAATGTTCCAAGTGGATGCTATAAGGCCGGTGACCTATGTTGAGGCATAAGTGAGAAAGTTGCATTACTTTTAACAGTATATTTAATTCTATTCAATTGATTCACATTTGATTTGTTGCATGACACAGCTTTATAGAAAATGAATCACCAAAGTGACTTTTTGAATGAATGTTACATTCATTTAATAGCTGATAACAAATAAGCTACTACGAGTTTGCCTAAAAATGGTCATAGTTAAATCTGCATATTAGGAATGAATGTCAAGCTTACCATTTTTAATAAAATAAAAAAAATTATGAAATGTCTATTGTTACTCTTACAACTGTATATAAACATCAATGTAAAAATAATGTTTTTTTAAAATTTTTATTTGATTTGATTTATATTATCCTATTTTCCCATGCACATTGTTTAAATCATTTAGTCATTTTAACACTGTATGACTTTCTTTTTTCATCAGAATATAAACAAAGATATTTTGAAGAAAGTTTGTAGCTTAACAGCAGTCGGCACAGGGTAACGGCTACCATTGAACTCTGTCTGTGGACACAAAACCAATGCAGGTGACCAACATTCTTCACAATATTTTCTTTAGTGTACTGTGAAATAAACTCATACAGGTTTGAAATAACAAGAGGGTAAGTGATTGATGACATGATTTTTTTGTACCTCTTACACTATGCACATCATGTCATGAACTGGTTTCTATTGGGTGAATAACAACCTTCAGCTTCACAAAGCCACAACATCCAAGTAAATACAGTATATAGTACATCAACCATCTATATCGGAAGTTATAATAAAAACTTACCTCAGCCTCCTCAGGGCAGGTTGGCCCAAACAGTGCTGTCACATTTTGGTTCATAACTTGTTCAATGAACAACCGAAGCGAGGACTTTGCGTTACAATCTGTGTCCACGTACACAAAATCAAAGGTAAAATTTCCACTGAGAGCTGGATTTGTGTTGATCTTGTCTATGGCTATCTGCATTGCGGACCCCAACCTAAGCAGACTGAACGGGTAAGAAATGTTCTGTGGGGCCTGGAGCCCAACAGTGATCTTAAACTGGGATGTTTTGTTGCAAAACACTACATTTGTAAAAGCCGGAAAAAGAAGAAAGATCAGAAGCCACCATCGCAAGGGTCCGCATGGATCTGAAACTGGTCCTCCTGTCATCCTAGCTGCCCAGATCTCACATTGATCGGCTTTCAGATGTACAGAGAGACTTAAATGGACTTTCCCGTGTGTTCCTTGGGGAAATTAATTTTAATCCAAGGTTTCTCTGGAGAAAGAGCACTTAACACCTATACCTGTGTAGTGTGTGGTCTAAAACCATTTTCACTGTTGTTACGTATCACAGCCATTAAAAATTTTGCTTTTGTATATGAAAATATATATATAAAAATATTTATAATTTTTTGTTATTAATTAAAGATTAACATCAAAAATGTCATTTTTTATTTAATTCTCTTAATTTAATTTTAAATCTTACCTATAATTAATTTAATCAAATTTATTTTCTTGTTTCTTTGCTTTTGTGTACAAAGATGATTTAAATATCTATATTGGAAAATATATAAAGGACACTGGCAAAAAAAAAGTTTTTCTATACTTTTCTAAATGTATTTTTTCATGTGTAATTATGTGTTTCTATTCATCGTCTATTTAAAATATGATAAATTATTTTATTTTAGAAAAAAATAATTATATTCATGGAAAATATGGTTTGTATATGTTAAATTTTGATTCCCAACCTGTATAGGAAAGTGGGTTTATGCTTATTTTGAAATGTTTTGAAATGCAACTAAACATTAGAATGATCAAATTATCAACATTCTATCATAATGTACATCAAGTATTTCAAACTTTAAATAAAACAAATACCTTTTGTTTCTTTTTTTCCAGCGCATCACCATACTGGAACTACACAGAAAAAAAGTTGTTGGAATTACTCAATTTTATCACGTACATCAGTTCCACATGACCACATTATTTTTTAAAGCATAATTTCTCTTAAAATTTGAAAAAAAGTTATGTCAAAAAATGTTATCGTGTAAAACTCACGTATATTATTAAATTAAGTAATTCCAACAACTCTTTTATTTCTGTTTTAAGTAATAGAAATGTCTTCAAAAACCACTCATACAAATAAAGTAATGTTCTATTGAGGATTTAAAATGCGATAAAAACTGTAACAAAATAATGTTTGTAATAATGTGTATTTACAAAGTGTGTTTACCAGCAACCACAAAACAACCATTGGCAATACATTTGTATCAAACATTTGTTATCAATCTATAAATGACAGATCACAAGACATAAGTTTCCTGTTTTCACTCTCTTTGAACAAAACACTTGCATACATTAACACACCAACCTTTGTATATGTCACCTTTGCAAGTGTGTCTGTCATTTCAACTTTGACCTGAATTGGAATTCAATGAGACTAAAGCTTTGAAGGTTTCCATTCATTTTATTTCATGTCCATTATCAGATGAAATTCCAAAATCCAAAGGTGCCTCCACCTTATCTGTCATTACAATTAAACGGCAAAGTTCAGAGCTGCAGTGATAATGATGCTGAGAATAAGACATGTGTGTTTACAAGGTCATGTTGTGTCATGCTTGGCTCAGGCCTGAAAAGTGTTAACAAAAGGTGTGACATATCTGTTGCTTGTTAACAGAAGTTTGAGGGCGCAAATGGGGTCTCCGAAGGCCACTCTTACCCTGGAACCTGTGAATTGAATCAGCAAAAAAGTTACTCCAGAACGTTTCCATGGAAGACACTTTGCACATTGCAGTGTTGTGACCCATTCAAATCTAAATACTGTGTTTCACTCCAAGCCTTTTAATGTCATACTGACCGGCAAACGCAAATGTTAAAGTCCACTTTGTTTCATTTCACACTGTCTATTTTTGCA
The DNA here is from genome assembly GCA_033220385.1 of Triplophysa yarkandensis. NCBI lineage: Eukaryota > Metazoa > Chordata > Actinopteri > Cypriniformes > Nemacheilidae > Triplophysa > Triplophysa yarkandensis. The sequence goes on along the minus strand of CM065672.1, from coordinate 2,319,951 downwards.
CATGGCTTTCAAGTGGCATTTAACTCTCGTGATGCCTGTACTCACATTTGCTACACGCGATTTATGTGTAATTGTGTTCACAGTCATTTGCATTATCAAGAAACAGATAGCAGCAATTGGTTCAAAGGTCACCCGTGTGTCATGTTCTGTGAGGTGTTTTATTGAATCTGAGACCATGCCTTCCTCAGTCTTCCTTTGTGTTTAGCAGGGCTTTGCAAGGAACTCTCAGATCATTCAGCTCCATCTTCTGAAGGACGTTACAGACTCCTGCGGGTTAACCAGGTACTAGAATCTTTATTTGATGTTTTATACAAATCTGTTTAGAAATACATTCGTAATGATGATCTACTTTTAAATCATGGGATGTCTTATAAAACAAAACCAAACTTGAGCTGATTTGTCTGTTTCAGAGTATGTATATTCGTGTATATGTACATTATGTATAATGTTTTGGACATTTTGGAAAGGGTGCTGATGCTTCTACAGATGAAGGAGGCGAGGAAGATGTTTGGGTCTTGGAAAATCTGAAGCACCTAAAAAGGATAGTTAAATCAGAAAATAAAAAACTGTCACCATTTAATCAACATTTTGACAGTTAAAACCTGTGTGACATTCTTTCTTCTGCAGAACCCAACAGAAGATATTTTGGAGAATGTTGGTAACTGGCACCCATTCACGTGCACAGTTTTTTTTCCATGCAATGGAAGTGAATGGGTCCCACTGCTTTGAAGTTACCATCTTTCTTCAAAACAAAGTCTTACAGGTTAATAATAACAGAAGATTTATATTTGGACTTCTTTAAGAAATAAAAAAGGACAAATTTAAAAATGAAGTAACTGTAAGAGCACAGATACAGTAAATTAATATTGAAAATGATTTAAGAATTGTATAGAACTGTTAGTTTATTTTTGACAGCCGAGTATATATATATATATATATATATATATATATATATATATATATGTATATTTTACTGTGCTCTTTAACCTTTTTATTAGATCTTTACATTCTCACCTTTGCCCCCTCCAAAGTTCATACGACATTCATTGTCTTTATCATCTTTGCACACCTCATCAATACTTTGGCATATCTTCTAATCCCCTGGGGTTCAAAACAGCAGAAAAAACGAATGGCCGAGACCTTAAACTTCTTCACCTACATTGATATGAATTCTGCTCTATTTCACACCAGACATTGATTTTTTCCATCATTAATAAATATCCTGTTTTTTCCCTGCAGCTCCATAACATCTGCACCATGGAGTTCTTGTTTGAGTTCCTTTTTACGCCGCTGTCCACGTCAGGGCTGGTCTTCCTGTTTAGTCTTGCAGCTATAGCCTTGGTGCATCTGAACACCAGGCCCAAACCATTACGTCCGCCGACTGACCTCAACCGGCAGAGCGTTGGCGTGGCGGTGAGTGATCCATTAATGAATGATGGATACAAAGCCAGAAGTACAACACATTTGGTTGAACATACAAAAGTAAAATTTGTTTATGCTTAATGGGCCATTTTAAATCCTCTCTGAAGCATTTACTCCTCAAAAACCGTAAAGCATCTGTACGCAGTCATGTCTCGAAATCACAAGATGAAGACAAAGGCGCTTTGAGGATAAACATTAATATACATCAAAAGTTAAAATGCGCTATTATAAAACGTATAAAACTAGTATTCGTTATTGTATTGTTACAATAGTACACTTTCTGAGTTTTTTTTAAACTGTACCTTTTCTGTTGCTAGGGTGGTTGCCAAAAGGTTTATTTCTGTAATACAACATAAAATAATGTTGTGTCTGTTTCGGTACATTATTGTACTCAAAGGAACTTTAAAGGGGCATTTACATGTTTTGCCCCCTTAATATTGGGCACACAATAGGTTCTAATGGATACAAAAATGTTCCCTAAAAATGGTCAACATTTTATGTGTACCCATAACGGTACAAAAATATTTTACCCAAAAACAAAATTCCCGTCATTATTTTCTCACCCTCTTGTTATTTCCCACCTGTATACCTTTGTTTCTTCAGCTAAACCAAAAGAATATATTTTGAAGAATGTCAGTAACAGCCACCCATTCACTGCTGTTACCAACTTCCTCCAAAATATCTTCTTCTGTGTTCTGGGGAAGAAGTCAGACACGAAGAGGTTGGGTAAATGAAATTTGTTTATGTTGTTTGGTGTTATCAACAGTACTACGCCTTTGACAAGAAAACTTTTTAAAGACATTTTTGTAGTTAATTATTTCATCAATACATTAAAATGTAATTAAAAAGGAATGCAACTATATGGGTCTCCATGCTTTAATATTTATGGCTTTTTCACAGGGGGGTGCTAGAAAAGCCGCTCTCATGAAAGATGATAACTTGATGTCATGCTTACACGAGGACGCCAAAACTCTATATGAGGTTTTCCAAAAAGGTCTACAAAACTCAGGTGAGAGGTCATGACTTATCATTTCAAAATGAAAAAAATCTTATATTTATATCAAGATCTAATTCTGATGTGATTGTCCACAACTCTGTCACGATATCCTCACATGAATGAATAACATTTCATCCTCACCCTGTTTAATCTGCAGGAAATGGGCCGTGTTTGGGGTACAGAAAGAAAGGGCAACCCTATCAGTGGCTTAAATACAAACAGGTACTTGTACCAAAATATTAATATGGAACATCACGGAGAACAACAATCGATGTCTTCATTTGAATCATTGTTAAAGGTTTCCGACAGAGCTGAAAACCTGGGGTCTGGACTTATCCATCGTGGCCTCAAACCATCACAAGAGTCATTCATTGGCATCTTCGCTCAAAACAGACCAGAGGTGATGTAATGAACATAGCTGTCAATCAAAATGTATACATTTGTCACAAAACCACAACACGTCTTACATCATAACTCTTCTTTATTCTCCATTCAGTGGATTATCTCTGAGTTGGCTTGCTATACGTATTCCATGGTGGCTGTGCCGCTTTACGACACCCTGGGACCTGAAGCTCTTGTATTCATCATTAATAGAGGTAATACGAGCTGCTTTCTTGCTCTCTTCATTAGAGGTGTTCTTTAGAACAGCTTTAGCCATAACACCTGCTGATATATAATCCTGCGTAATAAAATCACTTTATTGTTTTAGTGACCCTGGTGAACCTGCCACCTTTACCATCAGTTCATGCTGTTGCAAATATCATTTTACAATTTTAGTTGAATGTCAAACGGTTTTAGAGCCTGTTGACTACGATAGTGGGAAAAACAACAGTGGCAGCCAAAAGGACCTCAGAATTTTGTGCCATGCCACATTTTGCCAGTTATCTTATTTTGTGATTAACAAAATAAAAAAATACAAAGGAATGTTTCCACTAAGAGTCAATGGGGACCAAGAAGTGTTTTAGCAATCTTCCAAATATCTTTCTTTGTGTTCATCAGAAGAAAGAAATTAAAAAACAGATTAAAAAACAACTCAAAAATACCGTAAATTATGACATTTTTATTTTCAGGGAACATTTTTAAAGATGAAAGCTCCTGAAATGTTTTAAATTTAATTCCAGTTTAAATAAAATTTTACAATTTAAAAGATTGCAAAACTGCTTTAAAGGCGCGGAAATAATTTAGCCGCAAAAAAACGTTATATTGTTTAAGAAATAGAAATAAAAAAGAGGTATGGAAAAAACGAAAATATGTGAAATTTCGAAAGATGTGCCAAATGTACGTCAATATTTAATTAAGCATGTATTCCAGCCCTTAATCCAGTTCTGATTGGATCTTGTTTTAAAGTGTTTAACTCTGTATTCATACAGCAAAGATCTCCACAGTACTGTGTGATAAGCCAGATAAAGCAGAAACTCTGTTGGCTAACAGTGAGAAAAACCTCACGCCTGTGTTGAAAACAATCATCCTCATGGACTCTTTTGACGCTGCATTGTCTGAGAGAGGATCTAAGATTGGAGTAGATGTTCTGTCTCTGAAAGATGTAGAGGTACATTGAGACGCATTGATCATTATGTACTACTTATATAGATAATAAAACAAAGACATATGAAACACTAAGAATAATTGTTATAGATAATTTTTTAAAACGTGTTCTAGGCCCTGGGAAAGAACAACCATCAGAAACCAATTGTAAGTAATGTGTTTAAGCTATATAGCAACTATTCAACTCAGTATTTTAGAAAAGAAGTATGGTTTGTTTTTCCACAGCCACCACAACCAGAAGATTTGAGTATCATTTGCTTCACCAGTGGAACTACTGGTAAGCATGATGCTTTATTCTACTTAATGAACGTGAAAACACCGTTACCCACATTTATGTGTTTAAGAGATAATTTGGGCGAAATATATAAATTATTTCATTTAAAAATGAATTTTATTCTATTGTGAAATATAAAGAATACATTTAGAAAAATGTATCAGTCGTTTTGTGTCCATAGAGTGGAAGTCAAGGGGGGCAGTATTGTTAAGTTACATTCTTCAAAATATCTTCCGTTGTGTTCTTCAAAAGAAAGAAAGTCATACAAATTTAGAATGGGTGAACAAAATGTTTTGCCATCGTTGTGGTGGTTTGAGCACTGATATTTTTTGTTCTTTAGGAGATCCGAAGGGAGCAATGCTGACCCATGAAAATGTAGTTGCAGATGCAGCCGGTGTTGTTAAGGTTTTCGAGGTATGTAGTTGTAATGCACGGTTTTTCAAAATCATGTACAGCGTGAGAATGGGTTTTAATGTCAAAGGCCATGCAATTTCTCTTTAGAGCGTCTTTGTGCCGATGCCATCAGATGTGTCCATCTCATTCCTGCCGCTGGCTCACATGTTTGAGAGAATCGTACAGGTAAGGATGTCATGTACTTTGACATACCTCATTGTTAATTGAATATTAAAGTTGTGCTCTTTGTTTGTGTATTAGACAGTGCTATATGGTGCTGGAGGACGAGTTGGATTCTTCCAAGGTGACATCACACTTCTTCCAGATGACATGAAAGCCCTGAAGCCTACAGTGTTTCCGGTGGTCCCACGTCTTCTTAATCGCATTTATGACAAGGTATGAAACTACATGTGCATCATTAAAATATTAATGTGTTTCATAACAATTCTTTCACTGTCCTTTTGTTGTCTACACAGATCCAGAGTGGAGCCAAGACACCATTTAAGAAATCTCTTCTCAACTTTGCCATTGAGAGAAAGCATGCAGAGGTGAAGCAAGGGATCATCAGGAACGACAGCATTTGGGACAAACTTATCTTCCACAAAGTGCAGGTATCTCTTAAAACATGACGCAGTTTTGAAATGTGGCATTGGGATCTACATTTGGTTCTTGAAGGTTTTGAATTGTCTTTAACAGTCGACTCTTGGAGGCCGCGTGAGAGTTATGGTGACCGGGGCTGCGCCCATCTCTCCTTCTGTGCTCAGTTTTCTCAGGGCGTCCCTAGGGTGCCAGGTATGACAACCCGCCTCCAGTCCACTCCTACATCTATAAAATTAAGTCGATGAGCACATATTAGTCTTCAATTTTGAGATTTTAAGTCTCTGATGTTAAAGGTCTTTTGTAATGTTTTAGGTTTCTAAAGGTTATCATCGGTTTAGTCTGTTGTCAAAGGTACATTCAACCGCAAATAAAAATTCAGTCATGTAATTTAAAACCTCGACACAATTTCCTTATGTACCACAGAAATAGAGCTGTTTTGAGAAATGTCTTTGTTTGTCTATTTATAGGAATTTATTGAGGCGATGCTTGTTTAGTGTGTTTGAGCATTCTTCAAAATATCTTGAACAGAAAAACATGTCTTACATGTTTAGAATGGCATGATTGCTCGTGATCAGAGAAAGCTTGTTTTACCGGAAAAATAAAACATTGAATATTTGTATTTATCTGTTGTCACTGCGGTCCATGGATGACCTCTTTGTTCCTGCCTTCCAGATTTTCGAGGCATACGGCCAGACGGAATGCACTGCTGCTTGCTCTTTCACCATGCCTGGTGACTGGACCGCCGGTGAGTTCCTGTGACTGAACCAAAATGCTCTTTTTGTGGCTTGACCAATTGATCTCAGTTGACAAAAGTTTTGGGATTTCAGGACATGTTGGAATTCCTATTCCATGTAACACTGTGAAGCTTGTTGACGTTGAGGAAATGAATTACTTTGCATCGAATGGTGAAGGCGAGGTAATGACAAATCATCTCACAAACCTCAAAACAACATATCTTTGTAACCTTTCACAGCCCTACTGTTTTGTTTCAGGTTTGTGTAAAAGGAAAAAATGTATTCCGTGGATACCTCAATGACCCGGAGAGGACAGCAGAGGCTTTGGACAAAGATGGTTGGCTGCACACTGGAGATATTGGCAAATGGTTGCCGGTGAGTATTCACTTTAACATGAAAAAAATACACAGAAACCTACTTGAAGAAATATCTTAAAGGACTTTTATGTGCTTCCAGAGTGGGGTCTTGAAGATTATTGACAGAAAAAAGAACATCTTCAAACTGGCTCAAGGCGAATACATTGCACTCGAGAAGATTGAAAACGTTTACATTCGGAGTGCTCCGGTGGCTCAAATATTCGTGCATGGTGACAGTTTACAGGTATGACATTTCTCATGTGATTGTTTGTGATTATTCTTAAAATCCTATGTTAGTTCAAACAAACTTTGTCTTAACAATTAAACAATAATATAAACATTATTAGAAAAAGAATTTAGATTAGAAATTAAAATGTAAGTTTTTCATGTTTAGTCCTGTTTAGTGGGCATTGTGGTGCCAGATCCGGAGGTATTACCCAGTTTTGCAGAAAAGCTGGGAGTGAAAGGTTCAGTAGCAGACCTGTGTAAAAATAAGGTGCGTGGTCAAATATTCCAGATAATATTTCATAAACTGCACAGGCATGTCAGTACTTTCCTGGGTTCAATGGTTTGAGTATTTAAATTATTTGCAGTTGTGTGTCAATAAAACATATGAGATAACATTTTTCAACATTTATATTGTCATGTTTGAAACAATCCAGTAAGAATTTTATTCTGCAGTACTGTGAGAGACTTTTCACATTCCTGAAGCCTTGAGGGTGGCTTGATGCGTCTTGAAGACATTAACACAGTTCTTCTGGATTTATTTCATGTAATAATAGATGAAATAGATGAGGACACCAGATCTCTTGCTATTATAATACATCTCAAGCATAAACAAATATTTTTTACTACATTTTTACAAATAAAGGTCAAATGTATAACCATACTTTCTAATGACACACTACTTCAAACAATAAAAATAGACTCTTTTTCTGACATGCCCTTTGCATCATTACACCGGATTCCAACCTAAGGCATTAATCGACTTGATTTCTTTTATAATATTTTTAATGCAGGATGTTAAAAAGGCCATGATATCTGACCTTGTGAAGCTGGGACGTGAAGCAGGGCTGAAGTCTTTCGAACAAGTACGTACTTCTATTATAGAGTGGACTATTATTAGCAATAAACATTTAATAATCTATAAGATTAAATTTTTCATCAAGCAATGTTTTACAAAAACAGAAAATAATACCTTCGCTAATATGGAGTTTTCTATATTCTTTTTCAAGGTCAAAGACCTATACCTTCATCCAGAGATGTTCACTATAGAAAACGGTCTCCTCACTCCAACACTAAAGGCCAAACGGGCTGATCTCACCAAATTCTTCAAAGCTCAGATTGACAGTCTTTATGCTAATATGTAATGCACCGTGAAAACTAATAAGTTCAGCTTTGTGTGAATAGTCTTCATACCATTGAACATAGCTTTGATAAACCATGCATGATAACATATTTATGATACTGAGCTCTGTGTGTTTTAATGTTATTCTATATTTTTATTTCGTGTATCTATATTTTCTGGTTATTTGATTTTAAACAAATACAGTCTTTAAAGATTTTTTAATTATCAAAGATTCATTTATTTTTTTCATGGGAGGAATGATAAAAACATGAATACTTCAATTTGATGTACTTACATTTATATATATATATATATATAAAGCACAGAGGGGGTATTTGTGCACTGCAAACAATTTTGTTGTTCTTTGCATTTAAAATAAAAGAGAAAATACATTTATAAAATTACTGTGCAGAGCATTGTGTTCTCGCTTTGGAAATCTTCAGCAAGGTTGACTTAAGTTTTACAAAAACAATCAAAAATAAAACTGTTATTTCTACAATACAAACAATGCAGATTTGCATGACAAAGACTTTGTTTATAACTTGATAAAGACGTTGCATAATCACTGCGGGCATCAAAAAGAGCGTGAGAAAGTAAGCAAGAAAAAAAGTCAGGAATTAAGAAATAAGTTTCAAGTAAACCCATTCATAACCTAATGTCCAATCTGAATTTTTTTATTCACATTCCTTAATCTTGTGCCCATTTCTGTGGCACTGTCTTTGGAAATGACACAGGTTACCTTTCGGGTACCAACATATACGAATATTTTACGCTGGTGAACTGGTTTAGAAAAACATTTAAAAAATTGCATCACTGCTGGGTCCTCATGAGATCTGTTCTCGAATGGAAATGTAACAGTTCTCTATCACTGTTCTTTCTTTTCTTCGCTTGAAGAATTGTTCGCGGAATCATAGTGACACTTCTCGACACATCGCCGTGGAAACCAGCCTCTGACCCGAACCCCGGCTAAGAAAATAAATATATGAACCACTTTCAGTAATTGACAATGTGTAAAGGAAAGTAATTTCCCAAAATATATTACTAAACACATAAGTGATATGCAAAGCATTCTGTAACTTACCTTTCACTTGCTCCTCATTCAATACTTTGTCTCCATACATCCACCACCTGTTCATTAACAAGAACACAATTACTGTATGTACAATCATGACAAGTCTGACATAAACACTAAATACACACAGCAGGAGGATTTAGTTAAACGTTTAAATTTTACAATAAACAAATGAGACATTTCTCACTTTGTTCCTCTTGTAGCAAAGATGGTCTCCCCCTTTGTCAGTTCGATTCTGGGCTCTTCTGTACATGGAGTCCTAAAGAATGTATTCAGTCCTTTTCCTAGAGGGCAACAAGCCCCATTGTAGTCCTCCACTACTCTGTATTCAATCTGCAAATTGGACATTTGTCAAATGTATCCCTCATTTAGTCAATTCTGCCCTCTGCTGTTTCAAACAAGCAATACTCACACTTCTATGACGCTTATCATGTTTTTGCTTCAGTTGCTCAATCTGAAGGAAAGGAAAACAAAAATAGACTATCAAACAACTCATAATTCAAATTGATAATTATAATTAAATATATAAAACATTATGTTGAGCACATACGGTTAATGTGTACTGGTTACACTTCTCATGCACAGGCCATTCAATCCCATCTCCCATTGGGGTTCCAGACCAGGTGAACACCTGTTTAAAATTCTCCAACCGGCTACCCAGATCATAGGGGAAGATGAACTCTTCACCTGTTTGGTAGTATTGGATTCTGTCTTTGGCCTGGAAAACAATATAATAATTCTAAGGAGTAAGGAGTATTGTAAGATTGATTCACTACTTTGGTTGTATTTAAATGACAACACCTCTTAAAAGTCTTAAACAGTGTTGCCATGTATTGGATTGTGGGGTGTATAAAATATTGACCCTAGTGTAGCCAATAAGCATACTTGAAATACACTTACTTTCTCCTCAATCCAGACTTCAATTGAGGTTTTGTTTCGCAGAATGACTTTCATCTAAAAAAATGAAATAAAATTTCAGATAAATAAATAATTGTGACATTATTCAACGTAAACTTTGGTCATGTCTACAAAGTGAATTAAATGAATAGGTCACCAAAAACTTATAATCCTTTCGTGAATTACTCACCCTTGTGTTGTTTCAAACATATATACATCTTATTTTTCTGTTAAACACAATTATAGAAATCTTTCTTCGTATGGCTGGACAGAAAGAAATATATTTGGAAGAATGTTGGCAACCCAGATCTCTGGGGCATCACTGACACAATAGAATAACATATTAAATAATTATAATTTGTTTGGTTGGACAAAAAATAAGATAGTTTGAAGAATGTAGAGAAACAAACAGTTCTGGAGAACCTTTGACTAGTTTAGGAACTAGTTTTGTTCTGCAACTGTACTCAATGATTCCCCACAAATCTCACTTGATGACGTTCTTCCAAATATCTTTCAGGTTTAAAAAAACTTAAGGCGAGTAATTTATGACAGGATACCACTTGAGGATTGCTTAAAGTCCTACCTGTATAAAAAACAACATGCCAACAGCAATTGTGGTACCCAGTGCTAGTCCCAATGCGAAAAGAGAAGCTGCAAATGCTGCAATGCTGAAAGGCATTATAGGACGGTGGATTTGCCGAGCACCGCTCATGTCAATCTTCACTGAACTCCAACCAAATGAGATCTAGGCCATTAAATGCAATCTTTTATCATCTTTATACAGTATGACGAGGTGAAATGAATATTAAACAAATTGAAAAGCATATGAATATACAATGACTAACAGACAACAGAAATCCATACCCGATCATACAGCTGGGTGTACATGGTCATGACTAAGATGAATGCAGCATGTATGCAGCCCAATGGAGCCAGTAGAAGGAAATTTGTGAAGTATGCATGATTCAGATGTCCACAGCAGTTGTTGATCCATGGACAATGATGATCCATCTTCATCACACACCTGAGGATCATATGATGGGATTGTTATACAATAAAAATGACAATTGTACACTTCAGATTTCAATATGTATCTACCTGTTACACTTGCGACAGTGATGTGACCTGGGGGCTTTATAACCTTGGCACAATCTACAGAACTGCAAGTACATAGTTTCTTGTTGGGTGTCCTGAAAAGACGAGGTAATGTAACAAAACATTTGTTTAAAGATTTTTCATCTGTTGTTCCCTTCATGTCATTCCCAAACTGCATTATTTTATTCTGCAGAACACAAAAAGATATTTCGAAGAATGGTAGCATCCAAACCATATTAGCCTCCTTTGACTTCCATTCTATGGACACAAAATCGGATTTTCTGTTCCACAGTACAGAGTCATGTACAGGTTTTAAACAATATGAGGTGGAATAAAGATTCATTTTGGGCAAAGCACCCTTTTAAATAGATACTCCACCCAAAAATTCATCAATTACTCACCCTCAAGTTGTTCAAAACCTGTTTAAGCTTCTTTGTTCGGTTGAAGACAAAAAATGCATTTGGAAGAATGCAAGCATAGAACAAAAAAATGCTGTGCATTAGAGATATTTTAAATATTATTTTGACAATCTTTGACATTTTCAGTTGCTAACATTCTTCCAACTACTTTATGTTTAACCAAACAAAATGTATCAAATTGACTATTAATATAACAGAATTTTCATATTTGGATGGAATATCCCTATAAGTTTCTTAAAGCACGACAAAGAGTATCAGCTTATCCTTACGGGTTTCCACTTCAGAGGAATGTAGCCAGGGCCCACAAACATGGCATTAAAGTAGTTGTAAAGAATGAGAACAGTCCAGTTTATGAGCATGATGAAATTTATGCTTCCTCCGGTGGTGTCCAATGGCCAGTACCAGATAATCGAGTCTAAAACAGCCATGGACGAGCACACGCCAATGACCGTCAGAGCGATGATGGGACCCCAGTGACAGAGTCTCTTAACCTCATGGAGGTTCTCAAACACGATGATAGCAGATAAAATGTTCATTGTTACGTTTTTTGAAATTCTCTAATGCGAACAGATGAACAGAGGTAGTCAGGCGCTTTGCTTCTGTATACTGCTTTCTGTTAATGGTAAGGAGGTAACAGGGGATATTTTTGGTCTTCTCCGAAACAACCAGCATTGAGCTCCGTCACCAGTCACAGGTGCCAGCCGTTCCCTTGAGCTGTAGACTCGGTCAGCGCGTGGCATCCTTCCGTACGAAACCTGTTCTATCTCTGGACTGAAGTCAGGGCCGCCATCTATAGGGAACAAAGGTGGACAATCATTCAATATGGGAGTAATGCATTGCAGAATAGATACTATACATATTCTTTATATTACAAATAACAATAGAAAGCAAATATTTAAGTGTGTATAATACAAATAGAATACATGATATCATTTTTATTTAGAATTGTTTTTAAATATATGAATCTATATGAAACACAACATAATTAAACACATAATATGAATTTTTTATTCTGTATAGTTGTAATGTATTTTTATTTGTAATACATTATTAACACTTAAGACTCATTGGAGGACATGGTAAAGAATGCAAGAATATGAGACACAAAGGACATTGTTGTTAAAATAACAGATTAGATTTTTGATGATTAGATTTTAATAACTTTATACCAAAAAGCAAATCTTTACCCAGCCATTGCAATCCTAAAGCCTTGACGTCACATTGATGACGTTTGACATTCAATCCCAATGCCAAGTCCACAATCAAACACTATGGGTGCCAATGTAAGCATGGGTGCGATGACGTCACCATCTTAAGTCTGTTTAAATATGTGTAAGAAATGACAATTCAAAGATCAACATGATGTTACCTCGACACTTCCTTGTTTCTTGATCTCCAGCAAGCCCAGAAAACCTTTTTGAAATGAAAGTCACACAAAATATGGACAAATAACTCGCAATTAAATATAAAAGAGAACTTATGACTTCCCTTCTTTAATAACAAAGCACAGAAAGAAGATTTAAAGCAACACTAACCGTGACACGGCGGAACCATTTAACACAGCCACCGGGGGGGTTCAGTGACACACCCGGAAGTGACGTCATATCAAAATAAGCACCCAAGCAACAGTGTAACGCAGGTCGGATTATCATTTTTAATCTCTTATAAAGTCAAAAAACAAAAATGTCTTCGGATTTTGAGACGTACGAACTGGATTTCGGGACCCTGACGGCTGAAATAACCAACAAAGTCGGAAGGATACCCAAACTAGCCGGGGGTAAGGAACTGCTAAGAGTTATAACATGAGACATACATCAAAATATCTTCTTTGGTGTTCCATATAGAAGATTGTCAGACCGATAGATATGGTTTCTCCTGTTAAATTAAATGATATATTTATAATATACAATATGATATTTGTAAGAGAACAGGGTTGAAGAATATATTCATTTGATGAAATTATGACAGGGGGAGGTCATTGAGTATTAATGATAATTAATTGAGTATTAATTGAGTATTAATGAGTATTTATTTAAAGATCTGTCTTCATTTACTCACATTTGAGTTGTTTCTGATCTGTATCATCTTATATTGATATTTGTTTGAATTTATGTGGCCAAACACTTCTTGAAACACAATTGAGATGAAAATGAGATATTTTGAAGAATGTTGGTTAAGAAAGGAGTTCTTGACACACAGTTGTCCACCATAGCAGGACGATGAGATATTTTGAAGAATGTAGGGAATAAAAGAGTTCTTGAAACCCAATTGACCACCATAGCAGGAAAATGAGATATTTTGAAGAATGTAGGTCAACAAAAGAGTTCTTGAAACACAGTTGAGATGAAAATGAGATATTTTGAAGAGTGTAGGTTAGGAAAAGAGTTCTTTACACACAATTGACCACCATAGCAGGAAGATGAGATATTTTGAAGAATGTAGGTGAAGAAAAGAGTTCTTGACACACAATTGAGATGAAAATGAGATATTTTGAAGAATGTAGGTGAAGAAAAGAGTTATTGACACACAATTGAGATGAAAATGAGATATTTTGAAGAATGTAGGTGAAGAAAAGAGTTCTTGACACACAATTGAGATTATAATGAGATAATTTGAAGAGTGTAGGTTAAGAAAAGAGTTATTGACACACAGTGACCACCATAGCAGGAAGATGAGATATTTTGAAGAATGAAGGTAAGGAAAGAGTTCTTGACACACAATTGAGATGAAAGTGAGATATTTTGAAGAATGTAGGTTAAGAATAGATTTCTGGTCACACAATTGACCACCATAGCTGGAAAATGATATATTTTGAAGAATGTAGGTCAACAAAAGTGTTCTTCACACACGATTGAGATGAAAATGAGATATTTTGAAGAATGTAGCTCAACAAATGTGTTCTTGACACACAGTGACCACCATAGCAGGAAATTTGATATTTTGAAGAATGTAGATTAAGAAAAGAGTTCTTGACACACAATTGAGATGAAAAATAGATATTTTGAAGAATGTAGGTCAACAAAAGAGTTCTTGAAACACAGTTGAGATGAAAGTAAGATATTTTGAAGAATTTAGGTTAACAAAAGGGTTCTTGTCACACAATTGACCACCATAGCATGACAATTAGATATTTTGAAGAATGTAGGTCAATAAAAGGGTTCTGCTGTAATTTACACTACCATTTTATTTTTCCTACAACTGTTGTCAATAGGGTCCAATAATTGTTTGGTCACAAGCATTCTTGTAAATATCTTTCTCTGTTTTTATCCATATCAAGGGATCTACACAGGAGTTAAGGAACATCGAGAGTGGGCAATTTATGACAGAATTAATATTTTCAGGTGAACTATCACCTGGTAATACTTGGTCATTGTCTCCTCGACTATTGTAAGTCGCTTTGGATAAAAGCGTCTGCTAAATGACTAAATGTAAATGTAATACTACTCACCCTGACGTCATCAATTGAGAACTGGTTATAAGATCGGCCAAGTTTAGGGAGTACCAAAATTAGTCATAGAATGTGATTATCAGGCGATACCAGTCTCCGGCCGAACGATCGGCGCATCCATACCTAATATGTACAGGTGTGAGTTCAGTTATTGAATATAATTCTTACACCCATAAATAACCAAACTGCGTGTAAACAAAACCATCTAAGGTGTCAAAAACAGAACTGACAACCTTATTCTGGTGCTGTTTGAACTTTGCCCAAGTCTTCATTTCTTAACAAAGGCCAACAATATATACAAGTATATTTTTTCAGAATTGTTAGGTTCTGTTTGTTATAGCTGTAGGTAGGAAGTCATTTAAAAAAAAAATTGAACAAAAGATAAATAATTTCTAACAATAAATAAGCTGAAATAAATCTCCTAATTATATGCTTTATATTTAAAAAATGATTTAATTTAACAATAAATAAGCTAAAATAAATCTCCTAATAATATGCTTTATATTTTAAAAAGGATTTAATTTCAACATTATAGAAGCACTATTATTACTATGAATTGTCCTGTTTTACTTTTGTTAAAGCACAAACATTTTTTATTATTTCGTTCTTTTTTTTGTTGGGTAAAAATCTTGAAAATATTGTTTTTTATCTTTTGCTTGTTTTGTAAGAAGTTCTTAAAAAATAGTAGTTGAGGTAAGTTTCTGAATAAAGCATATGTGATACAGGATCATGCTGTGAATTCGCTGTATTGAAATTGAAAGAGCTGCAATTAAAGGTGACTTTAATAGGACAGTTACTTTTAATCTAAATCATTAATTTCAATATGTTTTAAACTGCATAGGTCTACTCGTGCAATAACCTGATGCACTGACTTTTTGCATTTGTTCCGTGTAGACAAAAGGTGAAGAAGATGAATAATTTACGTATTTAGACTCGCAGGGCATATATGCTTACTCCGGTAAGCAAAGTCAAACAAGCGCTGCACGTCATTGGCTTTTCTTTGCCTTATTTAGGCATATACAAAAGAATTTAAATGTGCAATGTGTTGAATTGTTAAAGCATAAATTGCTTCTTTAGAGCTTGGTAGAAACAAACAGTGTGTCATCAGACCGGCCCGTGCACCACCGGCTGCAAAATGTATTTAAATAAATCCACTGAATATGAACAAAGCAATGAGCAAAGCACTCTCATTAGTGTTGGCCAAGCTTTCCTCACTGTTGCCTCTCGAATTAAAATCTCAATTATGCCCATAAAGAAATGTTTTTCTTGTTCCGAGCAAGGTACACAAATTTGTTTGCGACCATACGGTCTGTTGACAATAGCATCGACAAAGGGGCTTACACTGTATTGTAGAGTGTCACATATGTAGAAGTATTGATAAAAACTAGTGGACACCCAATACACCCTTCGACCAGACCGACTGCTAGTAATTCGCAAAAATATTTAGTTTTTAAAAAAGCGCAAAACTTGTGGTTAAAAATATGAATTTAACCATAATGCAAGGCCTTGCTTCATTAAACATGAATGTGTGTTTTGCGCTTTGTGAGGTAGATTGGCACAAAGAGAGCCATCTGTCAATCAAGCAGAATGAAAAATTGAGCAGAGATGCAAAGATGCATCTAAGGGTCCAACTTTTCTCGGTGCGTTGGTCTGCCCAAAGAGCATCTGACCTTGCGGTAGTGCCCCATGCACCTACCAATAGTGAGAGATGTGTATATATTTATATATTTCGGTCTGCCCTATGTGGGGTGTGAATAGAGGCCCCACTGTTTGCTCACCTTGTAGAGAATAGCCCCTGGCTGTTTACACTGTGTGGGCTGTGTGGTTGCACACAGATTTTAAAAATGAATTGATGACCACCAAAAGACGATGAAAAGCCAAAGGGCAAAACAGAGGTTCACTTTTGTTTCCAGTTTATTGACAGCTTCCCGGTTTGATATCTGTTGATGTTGTTGCTTAATGATTCGTGCAATGGGCTGCCATGGTTTGATCTGGTCCACTGGTATTTTTTGATCAGTTGATACATGGGGATGTTGGACTTTGGTAGATTCTTTTTTATATTTAGCAAGATTCTTTCATTTTTTAATTCATTTTATAAATGTCTAATGTGTGCGAAAATACACAATGTATTTTATATTTTTGTATCAGCTATGGTACAGGTGGATTATCTTTTCAAAACCTTTTTTGGGAAAATTTTAGAACTGTATAAAAGTTTTTAATAAACACTGAATATTTACACATTGTATTAATTGTACAAACCATTTCCTAACATGGATTTTGAGTGTTTTGACTTTCAAATAATGTGTGTTTATGCTTGTTGACTGAATATTGATGTAAAATATCGGAATATAAGGTTTTAGGAAGGCCAACGATGATATACAGAATGTGTTAACAAAAATACATGTTTATAATCTATTTTACATTATAAAAAGGTTCATTCTTTAGAATGAGAATAATGTTGCCAGTAAAAAGTCTTGTAAATAATTGTAAGCCAGTTTAAGGATACATCATGTTTGGACAGCATTGTGTTTAGGGCCTTACAACATGCAAAATAATCCAAAGTTTTCATAGTATCTGGAGATGCACTGATTTATCGGCCCGTAACTGAAAAACACCCAATAGTCAAGGCTGATATATCCTGTCAATCAAAAGATTAGTAAATTTAACATTTCCGGAATCATCACCAATTTTGTGTTCAGTATTGATAGTCATCATATGAATTAATAACATTCGAGTTTTGGTAAAAAAATTTAACCTTTAGAGTTAAGTTCATTAAACAATTAATTATATTTTATAAATAAATATAAACACCAAACTATGGGTTACTTTAAATAATCAGGTTTGGTGAAGAAAACCATTATTGGTGCATCTGAACCAATGTTCATAGAGTTGGATATTACATGCTTTTTATATTTCATAAACTTGGAAATCTCTCTGTTTTCAAAGGTGATTTAGATACAATTGACAAGCGGTCACACTCTGTACTGTGGCTTGTCTTCTACCAGCGGATGAAAAGCAACACAAACTCATTGTACTCGCTCCGAGTGGGTGGCAGAGTTTGGCGAAGCTGACATCTCTCTCCTGTTTTGAGTTGCCAAGAGGCGTCTCGGCGCTCCTTCGCGAACTAACAAAGGCGTTTACACGTGGAAAAATAAGACACATCAAATATAAATCTTTGTGCGTCGAGAATGTGTAAATATATCTTCAAATGCAGCCTTGTTTTTATTTGCTCCCTCGCTGCTGCGGGGGAGTCGGGCTGTTGTCATGAAGCACATCTCCTCCATCCGCTGATCAATATGTTTTCTTCTTTTTGCCTTTCAGAGGAGAAGACACAGCTGGTTCTAAATGTCGACAAACAGCTTGAAGAAGTCAGAGAGTTGGTGGGTCTTTGATCAGTAATTTCCACTCGCTCGTTTTCTAAATAATGAATTTGGAGAAATTTCCCCCCTGCATAAACAACACCTGCAATGTCGCTGTTGACATGAGACACTCTTCATCTGGCTGAAGGCTGCTCGGTGCTTACGGTGTGATCACATCCGCATAATGCTCTTTTAAGTGACACGGTGCGACACATTTCGCTGCGTTATTGGGGGAAGACGCCGTGGCAGGTGTCGAAAGGAGGGACGCGTGTCGCGTGTAAATTGTCCCATCGTGTCATGTTGATTGGACAGTGTAAATCAGCAGGGCCTTTTGTGCACGCGGGTTTGACACGGACACGTGTCGCAGCTGTCAGAGCTGAACCGTGCTGGTGGTTTTAATGATGTGACACCTCCTTACATGACTAACTGAATCAGTGACTCTGTGGAATGTACTTACATTTACACGACAATAAACGGGTTAGACGGTTTAATTGTTTTTGTAACCGGGTTAAAATATATCGAGACATAATATTGCAGGTAAAAGCGACAAGTATCAGGATGTACTTGAATTATTATATGTTATATTAATAATTCTTAAAAGATGTGTTAGTAGTAAAATTATGAAGTGAGAAATTTATATACTGAACATTTTTAATCAAATTTGATATTTTTTTGGGTGAAGCAAACCCAAAGTAGATTTGACATAGAATTATGATATAGGTCAGAATTATTTAACATGTTCATACATTAGTTGGCTATTAGTGAAATTTGTTTCTAAGCAATTTAAAAATGAGTAAATCAAAATAAATTCAAGCTCATGATATAATTATAAACCTAAATAAATAAAATTATAAACCTTAATAAATAAATTATATATATAAAAAAGAAATGCAAAACAAGGTGGAACAGTAATTGTTTTATCTCGATTATTCTGTTTCATAATTGTTGGAAGTTCAAATTATAACTTAAGTGTAATCTTGATGAATTGCACAATCCTAGTTAAAACTCAAATTGTTGTCATCATTTACCTAACCTCCTGACATTGACACCTGTATTCTACACAACACAAAAGAAGATATTTGGAAGAAATTGGTAACCGTACTTTGATGCATCCCATTGAAGTAAATGGGAACTGCTGTTGTTTGGTTACCAACATTCTTCGAATATATTTTATTTTAAATACTTCTTTAGTTTCTTTTGTGTTCTGCAGAAGAAAGAGAGTCAAACAGGTTCGAAATGACAAGAGGGTGAGTAAAGGACAGTATTATCATGAAAAAATAATTTTTTGGGGTGAAAAATTAAACATTCACACTTGTTGCTCTGCTTGAATTGCTTTAACTTTACTAATGTTTATAGTTGGAGCAGATGGATCTTGAGGTTCGAGAGATCCCCATTCAGAGCCGAGGCATGTACAACAGCCGTCTTAAGAGCTACAAGCAAGAGATGGAAAAACTTGAGAAAGATTTTGTGAGTATTAAAATCCTCTTTACAGGACCATGCTTAATTGATGTTTTTTGCATGAATAGTTTCACTCACTCTTTTGTTACTTTCGTAAGCACGTACACATACATCACCAACAAAACTTGAAGAACACAGAAGGTCGTTCACATTTCCACTGTGGTTGGACTGTCCTTGTTAAGTTATTCATTACTCTTACCTGCCCATGAAGAATCCACCCCACACACATCAAAACTTAATGAGATGCTTTTCCTCTGAAGCCAAATTTTTCTTCTGCTGGTTTTACATCAGCTTGTTTTACTGCCTCGCTGGCTCTTTATCCCCCCTCTTAAAATAAAAGACCTCTTCTGTTTTCTCTGAGGTGGTCGTATTCACCTACTATCGCAGTGAAGAGATAACAAATAGCATGCAATACAAAGTTTGTTGTATTAAAAACCTTAAGATTTCAGCCTTGCTTTTGTTTTAAGTTTTGGAGACCAGGTTTAAAAAGCGTTTCAAACAGGCTTTTGTGAATAACACATTGGTAGGTCATTTACAACTCTGTAGGAATAAGACCCATGATTTTTGATCCCCTCTATTCTCTACCTTATGAAGTCTCAGCACGTAGAAGAAGTCCCTGCACCTAATGCAACGTGCTCTTGATATCAGTTACCAGATGGCTACGGCATCCACAAAGATTCAAGAAAAGCTCAAATAAATGAGATTTTTTTTTAAAGGATTTTTTTGCAAATGATCTGATGTTGTGCCGCTGTGCTGATAGCTCAGATCACAGTGGAGATCTTTCGTCTCGGAGAGGCCTTACGTTCTTCACCGTGGGCATTTAATTGGCCGATGATTAATCTTTAGCTTCTCCTGCTTGACTGTTGCTGTGCTTAATTATCATGCAATTAACACCTGCTGTGAAAGCCTTCATGGCTACATTCCTCTGCCTTTCACCTCTTTCTTTTCATATACGGTGGGGTTTAAGATTTGCAGTACATCCACCTCAACAATCAGACATTCAAAATAAAAGTTTAAACTGAAGATTTTTATTTCAATGGATGTGACGCAAAATAAAGAAAACAAAAGAATATATTAAAAAGAAATAACATGAACAATAAATTCTTTAGAACAAATAAAGATTGAAAAAAAGAGGAAAATAAAAGAATGTACAATGGCGGTTTTGACATTGCTTTCATGTGCATACGGTAGAAGTTAATGGGCTCCGCTGTTGGTAGGTTAACAATATTCTTCAAAATATCATCTTCTTTGGAAGAAAGTAACAGATTTGAAATGAACACAGGATGAGTGAGTGATGTTTTACATTTATGCAAGTGAATGAACCTAGAAACAAAATGAAAAATTCTACACTAATCCAATTTTAACCAGCCGAGTGTATGGATTTTGTTCAAATTTGTAAAATTTCTACACAATAATCTAGTGTAAACCAGAAGAATTAAGGGATTTTGTAAAAAAATTTAAAATGATAACAAAAAACCAGGCAAGTTTATGGATTTTGCAAATATTTGAAAAATTTTACACTTTAAACTTATTTAAACTTTTAATTTAATGTGTCCATTTATGAGCAAAATGTAGCGTTATGGATGTGACGATCCTAAAAATCGTACTCACTTGACTATGAAAAATCAATAAACGAATAAAAAAAGATAAAAGGAATAAAAAAGAATGCTATAACAATGCTATAACAACTTAAAGAGAGACAAAATAGGGGTATTTGAACCACCAAATGTTGACATCTGTGCTGTAAGTATCCTGAAAACCTATATTTTCATGGTAAGTTTGACATTTCCACAGAATTGCAAAAATTGCATTAGTATTGTTAACCTCTTTATACAGAATTATAAAATGTCCTTCTTTCTTTTGAAGCAAATCGTTTTTTTGAAAAATTCTCCAAAACATGCATTTTAAGATTTTCCATATTCTTCAATATAAATAATGAAACAATAAAGTAATGAAAAATGAATACAATAAATTAAAATACTTTAAAACCTTGCTTTGTATTCCAGTGTAAAGATATTTTACATATTGGCTACTCTTGACATTTTAAGTGCTTTTGTTGTTTTAGCTTTTGTTTGTATTGTTATTATACTTTTGAAAATAATACAAACTTAACTATAGTTATATAACATTATTTAATGAAAACAGACTGAAACTAAACAGTTTAGCAGCGCTCTTTCTTTTGTCAGATGGGACCACACTCCCTCATCACTGATTTTAGGGTAAGCTAGTAATTGTTCTGATTGAAAGGCATTTCTCGTCCGAGCTTTGAGTTTACGCGCATTTGAAGAACAGATCCCGCAGAAGCCTCTAGTGATAGCAAACCCCAGAAACTTGTCCTAAAGCCGGGAGATTCAGCTGGCTTCTCAGAAGTGCCAAATGGTTTAGCAGAGATGGCTTATCCTCTCCGCCACGCAACGCGAGCACACACGCACACTTCTAAGAGGTGTCAGGGAGAGGGGCCATTGCTGCTTTCTCGAAAAAAGCAGAGGCTTTGTTGTGCTTCCACAGGAAATCAAGGCCTCGTCCTGCCCTTCTCCTCTTCTGGCCTCCCTGGAGCTTCTGTCTCTTTACCCCCACTCGCACTCACCCGCTCACCCGCGGTTTGAAGTCTTCACTCCATCCTACTCGCCAGACTAAGCCTCCTGTTCAGCAGCAGACGGGGACCGGCCGACCCTTTAACCCTCCCATTTTTCAGTAGAAAATAGGCAGAAATCAGAAGGACATCCTGAAGGTGTGCTTGCTTCATGATGGCTTCATTTTGATAATGGGGGCATCGGGTCTTAAAGCCGGGAACCCCCACAGAGGCCTTGTATTAGCAAAAAGGCGAGAATGCGTGAGAAATAAAACAGTTCAAATGCTCTCTAAACAAGAAAAGCTGATTTTGTTTTTTTAATTATTTTGAAGTGATTCAAGTAAGGGACCAGACTGACATGCCTTAAGCAACGTCTTTGATATGACTGTCCGATCATTCAATGATACCATTTGTGTAAGCCGACAGTTGGTTTTCAAAAAGAACCATAAAAAGATTATCCGTTGTGTTTGTATTTAGATAAAGATTAAACTTATTGGACTGATTTGTCACCTAAGTTTGGTCAGCAGGTTCTACAATTGGTCATTGAATTCTTATTAACATTAAAAGCTTATTTAGATAAAATAGAAAATAACAAAGGCTTTGTCCCGTATATTTTTGGTTTGTCTTTTATTGCCTTTTACTATTTTGTTAAATCTATGGTTTCGATCGATTCTTCGAAATTGGACCGTCAATAAAGAGTTTTATTCATTTGATTGATCAAACTTGATCAGACACAAAACTCACTGAGCGACACATTTCCCTTAGTAAACAACAGATGGAGACATTGCTCTAGGTTTCAGGCACCAAACGCTGCTCCCCTTTGCTTATAAACCAGTTTTTATCAAAGAGGTTTTCATAGATATATCATCCACTTGTCTCGAATTACAATGATTTTTTTAGTGTTTGCTTTCTACAGTTTGACACCAAGTAACATACATTGACAGACCAGCTAGTTCTACACAAATAGTGTTTAACACTATCATTTAGTGTTTATTTTAACCATTGTTATATCTGTTTTTAGTGGACTTATAATAGCTTGAAACAAATCTTTATATTTCCTGGGTTTTTCTGAACATCGAGTTGACCTTATAGAACAAAAATACAATGAAAAATTACGGTTTTAGTTGTATTCATTTACATCCCGATTTATTTAGTGTGGATCAATGTTGTTGAAATTGTGTGTCTATTTAATGCTTTGAACTTCAAGTTATATCAAAACTTATGTGTTCCCACATTACTGTGATTTTCATTGTAATGTCTGGAGTCATTCTACAATCATATTTTCTGGAATTATAAATAATTAACCAGAAAATTATCAAGATGTTATTTTGTTTGTTCATTCAATAATTATATTTTAAATTGTATATTTTAGATGTTAAAATTGTTCAAGATTCGAAAATGTTAATATTTGGTTTAAATATTTATTTATAATATAGAACATTTATATTTTATATATTTAAACCCCCAGGTAGAGATTAATCTTTACGCTTTGTCAGTATTTTTGGCTTTTGCCTTTCTAGAAACAAGTATTACTATCAGAAAGAGCTCCTTAAATGCCAAGAAAATATTAATCAATGCCTTGGCCAATTTCATAAATATGAACTTAAAAGAATAACTAAACCGAAATGTTTATAGTCATACATTTAAAATTAATAATTGCATACATTTTAAAAATATATTTTTTGTTGAAGCTTTGCATTTTTCCAAATAAAATTTGTTCGAATGTCCAGACTGTCTCATATAATCAAATGAATCTCAATCATTTATCATTTTTTTTACTTTTTGACAGAAATCCATTTAAGGATTTGTCAACAGTTTTATTTAACAAGATTATAGGGAAGTCGAAGGTCAAGCATTCAGCAAATCTTCCTGAGAAATCATTGTATCCTTTCAGGGCTTGGTTAAATAAGTGAACATATGAATGTCAATCATTTTGATGAAGCCTGTGACTTCACGATAACTTTGCTGCACTTTTTTTTACCAATCTTGCTTTTAATCCTAATACACATCTCATCTGTAGACATGTTGCTGTCTTAAGAATGCTGTATCAAGTTTTACAAGCAAATATGTCTTCCAAATAAATCTGTGGAATCTCTCAGAATCAAAAACGTACTTCTATGGAATCCTTGTTATACAGCCCATGTCGTATATTACTGCAGGAACAAAAGAGAGTCTTTGCTGACATACTTGGTCTGGATGTTCAACATTTGTTATTTTTGATCTGATATCTTCTATAAACTTTAATTTGTTTGGTTTGTTTTAGAAAGTAATGCAGATAAAAATGTTTGGAGTCTTGCCTCCTGTGATGATTTCTTGGTAACAGACTATGAAGACTGTTTACTATGTTCATTATGGAAATCCTACCGCTTGATAGGATTGTTTCTCTGAGATCCTACCGATTTAACATGAGACTTACTCTTTCTTTTGAACGTTCCTTATGGATTTTACGTGGGTTGCTCTGCAGATTGGTGTGTGTTCAGAGATGAAATTGTGTGGCTTTGTAGAGATCGGTGACATACTCTAATTGCAGTGATGGGACTATGATGAGGTGAAGGACTGTGTCATTGTAGGAGAAAATCAAGTCTCTATGGTTGAGAATGAGAAGTCTATATGTTTAATAAAAGATTTTACAGTGCATTTTCCATTGGCCATAAAAAAAAAGTAGAATATATTTTTAAAGCTTCAAAAGTTCAACTGTATTTGATCTATAAAATATCTGTTAAGTTAAGAGCTTGTGACTACAAAACCACATTCAAGCATCAATATATAAATTATGAGATTGTTACATATGTTTATCTGATGATGGTATAATGGTTTTTTGACCTATTTTACAGTCAGTGTATCTTCACATTTGTCTCCATCACATAGTTGTTCATGACATCGATCAGGTCTAGCAGAGCCTTTTACTTTTAGGGCCGACAATTCTGTGTGTGTGTGTTTGAGAGCTGCTGGATAATCAGAGGAAGCGGAGCTGTCTCCTTTCCCGGCCTGTTCCTAACGTTTCTGCAAAGTGAAAGTGACATGTGACACCCCCGTAAAATGATGAACTGACATTCGGGACGAAAAAGGGTGACAAAACTTTTTGATTTGCCAGACCAGCTTAAGGATAAAATATCATGAAGTATTTATGAAATGCATTATGAATCATTGGCTTGTTTTTTCCCCTCTTTTAAAATGCATGTTCCAAAGAAAGAAAGAGAGAACTTAGACTTCTCAGAATGTGTAGATTTCAGCTTGGTCTATAAAAGTGCATTTTTAATTTTAATTATTTGGATCCTCTTGTGTCATTTTGGGGGTTCTAAAGAAGCATTTTGGATGTAAATTTGTTCCATGTTGGAAGGTTTAGAAGCAAGGAGAGAAAACAGATTGTTGTCATACGGTGGATTCATTTAAAGGAACCTTACAATATGGAGGGTGGGATTTTAGACATATTGATTTTTCTGCATTGCATTTAGATGCATTTTAAGTTACATTTTTTGATTCAAGTTCATATTTTTTTGCATTTTTAATTGCATCCCACATGAAATTGATTTTGTTTAGGACGATTTAACAATTTGACCTGATAAGACTTCTAAATTGAAATATAGATTTTTAGAATGTATATATTAGAATATATAAATACAGATGCACGCACACACATACTCGTATATACTTAACAAATCATAGTGTCAACCTATTTTTTTTAGAATTTAAACATTCAAAGTCACATTTTAATCGAAAATTAAACGTTCCACACGCTATAAAAGTAAATTATAAAGACCTAATAAGAAATATATATATTTAATATATATTTATATTTAATAACAAATTAAGTGTTATTTATTTAACATTTCTCTTTTACATTTAACTAATAAATGCTTGAAAAACAACAGTTTACTTTAAATAAATAAATTGTACTATTTTATGTAAATGTGTTTTTACTTTTTGTATTTTATTCTGCAAAAAAAATCTAAAATCTTGCAAAGAGAAATGGTTACTGAATGGATTAGCAGAGGCCAGAGGATAAATATCTTGTCATGAACTTCCGCCCTCTGCTGTATTATAATGAATGGTTGCAGTCGATTTTACAGGCCTTCACTTCATTATAATCGTGGATGGGGTCTTTGTTTAAAACTCCATTTGAATTTGGTGCACACAGGGCATTGACAAATATACATACATGTATAGAATTAATGATGTGGTTAAGCTACTGTGTGTGTTTGGGTATTTTTATGCTAATGACACGGGCATTCATCTCAGACAATAGTCGCGTTGCCAGGAGGAGAGGGAGAAACCAAGCAAGGCGTTATTCAACATGTAGCCATTCATTCCCGCGTGCATTCACAGACAATAATAGCATATAAGCTCCGATTACTTTATGACTGGTTGTATAGAAGTATTCTTAGATGAAACACTCAGAACAGACATCAGATACTAAATATGGCACGAACTTGGGTCACAATAACATTCGCTCTTTTGTACTGAGTGAGAGTTAGATGGAGAAAGAAAGATAGTTCAGACGAGGTGAAGAAAGACAAGGCAAAGTTATTTTCTGCACAGGGTTCAGTGAACCATATGTAGGTAGCCACAGGCTAATGGGCGATTGGTCCCCGACTCGTCAGGTATCTTGTGTCCCAGAAATCCTTCTTCCATTTCCTCTAATCTCACCTTTTCTCTGGTGCTGACCCAGAGAGGCTCGTTTCATTCCCCACTGCACGCCAGAGGAGAGCGCTGTGATGGGAGCCGGCCCGGTCCTGCCAGCGCCGGCAGTCTGCCTCCCCATCGGCTCTTCTCTATTGATTTCCTCACTCTTGCCTAGCCGGGGTCTGCTTTACCAGTGCCCGCACCGGCCCCGCTCCCAACCCAACATTAATGCGAGCAAAATCGCAGCAGCCGGTGAAACTGGCTTTGATTTTTCATTAGAAGTGCTTCCATATTTTAATATTGGGTTTAATCGGCTCTCATGCCTCTAAGAAATAACCATTCAGAGCGACTCCCAGGCCTTCAAGATGTATATGCCTTTTCTTCAATCAAAGATGCTGGAATTTGCTCTTTTGTTGGGAGTTCAGTCGCAATCGTTTTTCTCTCGCTCTCGGTACGTGGGCAGGGTCGCGAGGTTTATTGACTGGAGTTTGCTTTTTACATTGACAGAAATATCCCTAGCTGTGTTGTTTTAATTATTTATGTATTTTACAAAAACAAAAAAACTGAAAAACAGCCTTTTTGCATATTTATTATTGATTTAAGTAAATTGAAGTTTTTTAAATTAAACACATTTATGACCTGGCCCAAAATCATTTTTTTGTGATTTACTATTTAATACATAAAAATCGTTCTACATAATATAAACATTCTGTGCAATAGTAATCTTGATACAATTAGTATTGATTTAGGAAGGTTGGTCAAAGATTGAAATAATAGTGTAATGAGTAGGTCAAACCAAACTTGAATGCTCATTATCTCAGAGTTGGATTTTCTGACTTAAGCCGGGTTTTCACAGTCAGGCTCATTTATACAGTATTTTTAAAATTTAGTATTTTTTTCTTTACATTAATCAGAATATAATTACAAAAATCTGACAATAATAGAAAAAATGTGTGATGATAGTTGTGGGTGCCTCGATTGGTTCCTTAAGGATTGTTTTTTTTTTTTTGCACACATCACCAACCGGTGCGTTAATGAGAGACATCCTGCAGCTTCTGCAATTGTACCCAAGTGACGAACATAAATGTCAGCCCCGAAATGCACAAAGCCTCTCTCACTCACACAGACGTTTGTCCATCTATCATCCGCACACACAGTTTTTTCTTTCTAACAGGCAGATTTGATATTAGCAAAGACTTGATGCATAAAGACTTAACAGTGACAGTTTTTATTGAAACTTGATATAATTTATCAAGCGCACACAAAATTTCTAGCCTAATTGCATAATTTTTTTAGATGTTATAAATCCTAAAAGGAAAGTGTGTGTGTGTGTGTGTGTGTGTGTGTGTGTGTGTGTGTGTGTGTGTGTGTGTGTGTCATTCACTTTGTGTGTGCGTCTCTGTGTTTGGGGGGGTATTCTTTCTGCTTGTGGATGGTGTTAGACCCCTGCTAGGATGATATGCATTATTTAATACTGTTGTGATACTGCAGCCTGCTTGAAAAGGTCTTTGCTTTCTTCGCCCTCTACAGCATTTTATTCTAGACCAGATACACTCACCGAAACACATGCCGCTTTGACCAAACATTTACATTCCTGATACATATTTTTTTTTCTTTCAAAAATATCATGTGCACTCTGAGGTACAGTCATATTTATTTCCAATTATTGTTAGCTGTAGTATTTTCCAGATTTGTTATAATGCCAATATGTTTGCTTTTCTATTTTTCGCACCTTAACCTCAAATTCTCAAACATTTTCAGGCAATTATTAGCGACAGAAAGGAAAGGTTAAATGGCAATTTGAGGCAGGCGCACTGCGTTTGACTAAAGTCCCATTAACTCGAAATCAGACCTGGCCAGACATTTCCCACTGGTGAGAAATACTTAATGAAACTCACTTTATAAATTAAATATCATTAATTACTCTTCACGGTTTGCCACCAACCGTTTGGTTTCCGAGTGGAAAAGTGAAGGAAAAAGCTTTGGCTATGTCACTTCAGGGCTTCTCATTAAACTCTGCCCCTGGGTATTTTTATGCCTTTTAATGCCTATCTAATGAACTGTTTACTTTTTCTGCCATTCAGGTTTCATGATTATTTGTGTCCCTGTGTCGTCGTTTTGCTTTCAGCATGAAGCTGGGTGAAAAAAATAATGTAAGATAAACAATATGAGATACCAGCTGATATATAATATAATTTTATGGTTAATTATTTCTAACGTTTTGAAAGAACATTTCTCTGTCTTTGGCATTTTCTGCTTTTAGTGCTAAAGGTTAGAAATGTTTTCAGCTTCAATTAATTAATGCTCAACACAACTCAAAAGAATCATATAGACAAATAAAGACTTACATTTAAACAAATACATAAACTTTCAATAATTTATTCAGATTTTTTTATAGTGTCAGTTTTTACAAAATTGCTATCTTTATGTTTTGTATTATTTGTTGTATTGTAGACCCACATAATTATGAAATAAAATTTTAACATATAACAGATTTTTCATATTATTTTGAAGATATAAAATTTGTATTATAATAATTATTAACTGATAGAACATTTAATGCATACAACTGCACATGCTATTATTTTTTAATTGCTTTTCCTGCATCGGTTGTTGTTTGTGCATCATGTCAACAGACATATAAGACACATTTCTGACAGGACACAAAAACCTCTGTCTCTGGTTTGATGAAACATGTCTGTTTTAAAAGCAGTCAGACCACTTTGCATAAAGTTAAGACGGATCTTTGTACTTTCTCCCTGTGCTTCCGGGAATAGAAGCAAATTCTCACCCAAGATTAAAACAAGTGACAAGAGAAAGACCTTTCAAAGGATTAAAAAAAGATTTCTTCTTTTTTCTGTAGCAATAAGGTATATGTAAAAGTGCTTGTTCTTTTTTAGATTACAAAGCCTCGTCTCTGTGTTTTCATGTAACTGTATTTATATTCTAGTTCTCCAGCTGAACTGTACAATAAGTTGAACTTTAAAATCAATTGATTCTTTTTGTAAGCAAAAATATAGTTATAATGATTTTTTTATAACTTTAATATTCTTCCAAACCTGAATCCATTTTAGGTCAACATCGATCATGAATAAATATGCAACACACTAGTGATCTAAATAAATAGGCCTTTCTTCATACTTTGTAAGCATGAAAATAAATCATTGTAATAACTTACTTGACTCATCCAAAATAATTTTCAGGGTTACTCAGTCAATATTGCCCAGCTGCTGTGTTATAGCAGAGGATGAATAGAGAATAATCAGAATGAAGCTTGTTTTACTGCAGGGGGAGTTGCAAAATGGTGTAAACGGGCTGGGAGAGGCGTCTGTCTTTGTTTCTATCACTAGTTATCCCCTCCGAAGACTTAAGGCTGCATTTGCCATTCTTTTTGTGCGAGCGGCGCTCAAAGGTTACATTGCGAAACTGGTTGATGCTCTCAGCGACAACAAACAGCTATTTAGAAGAAGAATGAAACAAAAATAGGGTTTGAAGATGGTGTGTGCATTCAAATGAAGGCATCTCCAAGGTTTCCGTTTTCAATTATGAACATGCCTGTGTTCCCCAAAGTTACTGTTCTTTAAGATGAAACTTGACTGAGGTGGAACATGTGGGTGTGTTTTGCTCATCAGAAGATGCGCTTTGTTTAAGATTCTCGCGTGTAAAACAAAAAGTGCAAAACAAATGCAAACGATTTTTTGATATGTTTAATCAGAAGTGACATCGTAGATTTCTCACCTATATATTTTGTAACAGATATTTGTAACAGATGTTTGCATCTTCCCTAATCTGGATTTGCACTTGAAATGAAGTATTTTTAGGGCTGTACATTATTTAGAAATGATCAAAATATTGTTGATCTGTGGCCTGTAAAGAGGTAATTCAATGTTAGTTGTGTATTAGAAAAATAAATGTTTATTAAAAAGCTAAATATTTCAGAAAAATATAATATTTTAAAGCAATTTGTTTATTTTAATATTATTTATAATAAATTAAATAATTCATCTGAAATTATAAAATAAGTACATTTTAAGCATTTTAAAAATCGGTGTTGAACCATTTGGCGTTATAACAAAATGTTTTCAATATCTTGGATCCTAACTTTTTTGTTTATCGTACTACAAATTCTTTATAATTCTCCAATTAAAAAATGTATGTCAACCTATTTAAATTAGAGGGCCCATACATTTCTCTGATCCCTAAATGTCTGATATAAAGTAATTTAGAACTTTATCTGTAGTGTTAAATCTCATCCTGAAGAAATTCAGATTTAACCAGATCCACTGCAGAAACCGTGACACGTCCTTGCGTCACAAAATGTCCTCACTGGGTAGCAGTTATTCGCTGTTTAGTTTTCCAATAGGCGTCCTAAAAAATGCCAGCCCGCAGAAAGTGCAACAGACAGGAGCAAAGGGTTGTTTGTAAATACTATCTCTGTGTGTATTTTTTCGCACCACCAGTACTACTCTTTAGTTTGGAGGGTGTTTGAAGAGGTCGGGTGTGTTTGTAAACATGCCACACTCAGCTTCTGCTCTTGCAGAATTGGAGGTGGCACTCTCAGAAGTCTTGGGTGTGTGTGTCTTTTCTTTTTTGGACATGGCATTCTTTTCCCCATTGCGTCACGGAGGAGAGAAGAAGAACCGAGCCCAAATCTGATGGCACGCCAATCGCGTCGACCCGGGTGATGAATTATTCTGTGTCTAGCTTCCTGGCTTGGTAATATCACAGGGTCTGCCAGACTACAGGACTGACAGCAGTGACAGCCCCAGAACACATTTCCCTCTGACAACTGATACTTTCCTAATACGCTCCCTGCCTCTGTCTTGTACTATGGTCCTCCATTCTACACTTTTTATTTATTTAAGTGGAAGGGGGGCTTTTCCTATTACATCCAATGGCTCTGGTTCACTCAAGCCACAGTGTCTACACAAACTAGATTACACATGGATTCCCTCTCACCTCCCCACACATACATACGTACGCACGCACACAAACACACACACTCCAATAAATCACCTGGTGGAAGTATTTTTGCTTCGTTTGTTGATCCAACAGGGGGCTCTCGTGCTTTAGAAATGTTTTACTGTTTTAAGTCAAGTGAACTGAAATATGTTTTTTTTTCTTCTTCCTCTTCCTTTTCTCCTTGGTCTTCCTCTCCATCCTCACTTTCTCTCTCTCTCTCAACCTCTTCCCATTGCAGAAAAGGTCACGTATTGCCTACAGTGATGAGGTGCGGAACGAGCTCCTGCGGGAGGACGGAGGCTCCTCTGAGAATCAGGTAGGACGTTAATCAGGGCCTGCGCTTTCCCAGTGTGGGTGGCTGCTCAGGGTGAGGACGGGTCAGGGCCACGAGGGGCAAAGAGAGGCAGGCATTGGCACCCAGTCATGCAGAAGCAATGCTGTTTAATGCAAAGCTGCCCGGTCCTCAATGGGCTTTAGGCGCTAACCAGCGTCTGGGCAGCACCAGATTGGCCTGAATTCCCTCTTTCTCCCAGCTGTTCACCATCCGCCAGGGTTCTTATTCTTCTGAAGTTGACCTCCCGTGCAAAAACGGCTGCTTTTGTAGCAGCTTAAACAAGAGGGGGTGAGTAGATGTAAATAAGAAATGTATATCATGATGTGGCACCAAGTTTGGGTTTATCGGAATATCGAAAGTTTTGAAATTAGGTATTGTATTAATAATATGTAAGATAGCTCTAAGCATTTGCCCCTATGACTGATACAAATGACCATTCAGTCACCTTTGAAATGCTTGATGCATTATACCGCAAAATAAAACTTGGCCACTTAAAATAGTTAAAGTTTTGAAGTACTTCTATTATAAAACACATAAATACAATGAACATCAAAGATAAAGAATCTAAACTGGACATTTTAGATTTCTGGGACAATGTAGTTTTCTCACCCACACAGCTGCTATTTTTGGTCAAATAAATAAATAAAATGTCACGAGTAGTTACAGTCAAGAGACATTTTTAGTTGTGCATCCAAGGACACTTTGTAAATCTATATCATTTGAAAGTTTCTATTTTTGTTATACAGATTAGCCTACTATTACACATCTTAGAATTTGCTTTCGAAATATGCGTAGCTTTTTTTATGCATGTTTAAGGACCCTTAATCAAAAATATTCTCCATAACAAAACTGTATCAAAATCGTGCAATTTTTTGATGAGTTTTTGTGCTTTTTTAATGGCTTAGGTTAATGACAAATAAAACTACTTCAATTGGTCTTCAAATGTGTGTTCAATGACAGCCTCTTTCATTAAAAATAATTATGAATATGAGTTAAAGCCACAATGGCTTTTTTGATATGCATTTTTAAGATACCGGCTTTCATACTTTGTTCACTTTAGTGGTGACTGTACAATGGGACAATAGTATTAAAGGACTAGAAGTTGCTTGTTCTATTGAACATTAGTAGTTGTATAAAAATGCAAAGATAATTTGACTAATGACAAGACATTAGACACAATAACAGAGAGATTTGTTTCATGTTAGATTGCTGCCGTTGATCTGGGAAACGGCAGAAGTGCGTTGGGGTGTCATTGTATTTACAGGCGCCGACTTGGTGGATCTTTGTGCTCTCTGCCACATACAAAATCAAAAGGCTATGAAACTATGTCTGTAAAAACAGAATATAACCATCTACTTATAATTATGCTACACTATATAAGATCAAATGAAGATATATAGAAGAGTATTAGTTTGTGTGTCATGTTTTTATGTGCAGTTTACTTAAACCTTTGGAAAATAGTTTGTTTCGCGGTAGACTTCTGGGGGTTTACTTAATTCTTATTAATAAAAAATAAAAAAACTTTGTAAGTTAACACGAGACTCGCTGCGACAGTCGAGTGGTTGGAACTTTAGTGTTTTTATCGAGCGAGACCGAAGCGATAGCGTGGAGGGGAAAGGGATGTGGGGGGGCGGAGGTGGGGCGCCGACCAGGGTGAGTCGGTCAATTTAATTCCTGACGATCTGAAAGAGGTCAGGATCATTTCATATAGCGCTGGCTGAGCAGATCATTACCAGTCACAAATCTGTTCGTTACATGGCAAGGATTTATAGCTAAGTAAATAGGGAGCCTTCATAAGTTCTGAAAATGGCGTGTTGGCCCGGCGATAATAGCTAAAGGACGTTTTAATAGAGTTCGGCATTTATTCGTTATCTGTATGCGGACAGAGACTGAATTGGCGCTATCGCTCCTTTTTTAATAATGTGGTGGTCTACCATTGCACTTTTTTTTCTTCGTCTTCCCTCCCCCTACCATTTCCATCGTAACGCGCTTTTTTTTTACCACACACAACACACGAGAACGCACACACATTTTTTCGCACACAAGAATACTCTACGGAATAGTTTCGATTTCAGACACAGCAGAAGGCATGGCCACGAGAGATTGTGCAGGTTTGAGCCGGCACGGACCAGATTTTACCGGCTACAAAGGAAGCAGATTACCACTTGTATCGAGTCGCGTATTGGAAAAAAATCTTTGTTTGAAAATCCGCTGATTATCATAACAGAAAAATTGCAGCAGTGCATTTTTGAATAACAGCTCACTTGAAAAAAAAAACGAAAGAACGAATTCATCAAAACGTAATTATACTACTAAAATTAATTTTAAGGGATTTTTCTTGCATGGATTTTTTCGCCGTTACCCGTGAAACAGTAGTAAACTTAGCGAAGTCAACAAAAGACTGGGTTTCAGGGTTAAAGACAAAACACAGCTCTGCAAGCTTAAAATCTTCCAGATTTTGTTGGTAAATCCTCGGTTTGAATGGAAAGTCGTCCAAGCAGCACAAATATGATCGAACAGGGTTTGTTTGGTCTTCATTGAGATGGGCTGCGGGGCTGCATGAAGATCGTCGGCACTCGTTCTAAACCTGAATAGCGACTCATATTGTGTGTTAGTAAACTTTAGCCTTTAGAATAAGGGTCAATGTTAAAAAAGTAAAACTAAAAATAACACGCAGCTTGGAATAAATTTAGGATTAGTGCGCCACGTTTAATCTGATTTTAAAATGCAAGTCGTTTTTGCTTTTTTATTCAAGGCCAAGATTATGTAAATATATATTTGTTATATTAAATATAAGTTACTGTTTTATTTATCAATAATTACTTTTTAGTTTTTACATGTATCACTCTTCTAGCAGTTAAATGTCAGTATTTTAAAAGAATATATATAATAAAGTTGATATATTTACAATATTTTTTAATCATTTATTATATTCCAAGTGTTATTCTTCATGCTTTCATTTTAATATGATTTTTTTACAAAAATATAATTCCAAAGGTAACTGATACAATGATAAGATGCAAGAGTACCTTTGTTATGAACCCGTGGCCTACGGGAAAAATATATTGAGCACAGTTTAACTTGTTCCAACCAACCACGGCCACAATTTAACATCACGCCCACAGATCTCACTCTTTAAGATGTGTGTCAGGTTTATAATTTATGATCCAAGATCATCCTCTTTTCTGATATGACGGCGAATGATTTAAAAACAGAGAGATTCAAAATGACCAGCACAAAAAACAGATGAGAGGGCTTTAATAATGGCCCAGAGCTGCCCCTCAGATCTGCTAACCTTTAATCTTTCGCAAGAAATGGAGAATAAAAAAAATCACCTGAAACGGCGGACAAATGAAGAAAGTTGCCTATCCCCTCCTCCTCCACATGTTATGTGCTCACGATGCTTTCATGCATAAAACTGATCTTAAATGCATAATGTTCTTTTTTAACTGATCATGATCATAAGTGTACAGCAAGATATGTATTTTGTTATGTATTTATCTTGAATTATTTTTTAAATCTGCATAGGCTGTTCATAATCTAATGAACCTGCTTTGCTTTGTTTCTCTCTGAGATATTGTGCATAATAGCCTCAATGTCTATTCTGTGATTCTATGCTGTAGTATATATTTAGAATTATTCGTGTTCCAGTCACAATGGGTACTTCCAGCTATAATAAAACAGATACTGCCTGGTGTCACTTTCCCTTTCTTAGTAGACAAGTAGGAATCCTGCAGAGTTGTTGTTAAGGAGCCTAAATCCTCAAAGCTTCCATCCTTACAGTAGGCAATCTGTATTATCCTACTGTACAGACTAAAACGCTGGTATTTTTCCCCCCTCATGCCATATCAAGTGCTGTGATGTGACTGTTTGTCTCCTTCCTCTCCTTGATGATGATAGTTTAGACGTCGTGAGTTGAGAAATCCATTCCCAGTCTCTTTGTTTAATGTGACAGCCCGAGAACTTGATCTTTGTTTGTTCAAAAAAGTCGACACGAGTCTCATGTTTAGCTTCTTTTAATGTGTTTGTCTGTGATTTCGAAATGCTAAACATGCAAACAGATAAATCGTCAAGGTTAATTCTGCACCCAGCCTCATGACTGATCTGCTTCCTGCCATGTATCAGCTTTTTATCTATCTCTCTCACTTTCTCCTCCCTCCCTTTCTTTTTCTCCCGCCTTCTACGTCGTGGCAGTTGATAAAGTTACGAGAGGAGGTAAGTGCTGCTCTCCGTTCAGGTTTTGGGTGATTAATTCACATCCATTTATTTTCCATCTTCGGCAGAGTAAAATGACACTTATCTGATTGAAAATTGTCTTAGCTCAAAGCCAACCCCATTTTTAGTGCCAGTTTTAGATATTTCATACTAAATCCCAAAGGGGTAGTTCACCCCAAAATGAAAATCATCACTTATGGCTTTTTTCTTTGAATTTATTTTGAAAAATGTTGGGAAAAGAAAACATTTCTCCCCATTGATTTACATTGGTTTTGTGTTTATATGAAGCCAACAGGGCCCAACATTCTTCAGAATATCTTCATTTCTGTTTTGCAGAGTTAAATAGCTTTAAAATGACAAAAGGCTGAACAAACAATCATTTTGGTGTGTACTATGTCTTTAAAATATTTATTGGGA
Source organism: Triplophysa yarkandensis (assembly GCA_033220385.1). Classification (NCBI taxonomy): domain Eukaryota; kingdom Metazoa; phylum Chordata; class Actinopteri; order Cypriniformes; family Nemacheilidae; genus Triplophysa; species Triplophysa yarkandensis. Next base: position 2,283,411 of record CM065672.1, on the reverse strand, counting down.
GCAATGTTCAATTCTCTTTTCTTATCTGCTAAATTCACAATTTTTAGCAGGTGCAAAAGATATAAAAATTTTTCAGACTCTAATATAGGCCTACTTAGTAATCATATAGAGTCTTTATTGTCTCTTGGTTTCTTTTAGTGTTTTTACTTGCACACAGATAGCTTTGAATTGATCACAATTGTGTCATTACAGCCAACCCATCATCTGCACACTTCTCTTTGTTCCATGTTAGAAAACATCCCACATACATTTCCCCATTCATCTGCTGATAGTACAATAGCATGCCTTTAATTCCAAGATAAGGAGACGGTTGTGATGTCGTCTTGTGTCGTAGCATTCATTCTACATGGAAGTATGTGGATTACAGCTAAAAGGCTCAATGTGTATGTTTGCCCGCCGGTATCTTCATCTCCCCGTCTAGGATGGTGAGAGTGTGTGTTTTGTTGTTTAGATTTGGGATTCCCCTATTCATAGACACATGCAGTCACACAGATATGACAATATCTGAAGATCTTTATTCAATCTCAGTGAAGGACTTGATTGGACCGCATCACGGGTCTGCCTATCTTTGTTAAGGTGTTTATAAAGTGCCAGCTTATCTTTGAAGTTAACACATTTAAGAATGCAAAATTGCGTCTTTTGAGAAAAGATGTTAAATATTAACGGATGTGAAAACCTTGTCCGGGATGCTGTCATAAGACGAAGGTAAAACGACGTGACAACTGGTTAAAAAAAATACAAATATGATTTCAATATCAATATACAATTAAATAATCAGATGTATTGAAGTGACATCATTGCTGTATTATTTTTTTTTTTTTGACTGTGCTGACTCATGTGTCTATGCTTAGTGTCTGAATGTGTGTGTGTGTGTGTGTTAACATCAGTATATTGTTTAGATTTCTATACTTCTTTGTACTGAATAATCCCCTTCGTACAAGAGCCACACCATCCTAATGCATTTATAATTTACAGCTTTTCACAGCTCTCCGTTCTTGGCTCCCGTCACTTTTTCTGTTTTTTGTTATTGTTTTTCTCACATGGTCAAACAAAATGGGAATATTGTTTTTTCCTCAGCCTTGGGTTGAGGAGACACCTTGCGTGCACTCGTCCACCCTCTTCTCACCCTGAATGTGCAACTATTAAATCAGATTTGTTTTTTCTCTCCGAAACTTCACAACACTTTACTGTCTTTTTCCTCCCGCTTTGCTGAATTTTAATCAAAGCCCATACAGCTTATACACACTTAGCCCGCTTTTTAAAACTGTATTTTTTTCCTCAGCTGGAAAACATGTTTAAATATTTAGCAGCCACATTCACAGCTGTTTGACACTTGTAATTCCTTTTCTTACAAGTCCCAAACAACCGGTGTAGAAGATCACATAGTCAGTCTGGATTGTAACTGTCATCACGATTCACTTTGACTCCTCACCCCCCCCCCACATTTGAAATAATAAGGAATCATCAAAACTTTTAAAAATTGCGCTTGTAAGCGCTCGCGTTTGATATCGAAAAGAGGGGGGAGACAAGGGAAGACGATTCTTTTTCAAGTCGCACTCGCATTGTTCCTGGGTACAGCGTTAATAACTTACAACTAAAGTGCGGATTGTGAAAATGAAAGAGGGAGAAAAACAATACAGGAGACGAAAAGTATTTTTCATTTATAGTATCTGAGAACGCCTTTGTAGGAAATGTAGGTGTCAGATAAAAAGGCGTACATGCATTGGCACAAATGAGAAGAAGGGGTGCATGCAGAGGCGGTCGTGGGCCCACCAATGTATATTATGGCCTGTTTTAAAGAAGCTTCTGCTGAACTTCATAACACCAAAAAACGGTGAACAAATCAGCAAAAAAGGATATTCTTTTATTCAGGTCTGTTTGTTGGCATACGATTGTGAACAAAATGAATCTCAATCTGCTGTGATATATAATGAATATGTGTCTGATGTGCTCATTGTCAATATCTTGAAAAAAGTAAACACGCAGGACATTTATTGAAAACAACACCCCCGTATTGAAACCCAGATGAGAATTATTCTTTTTGATAGCTGTTCTCGTTTTAAGGAAGTTGCCTTCCCTGCGAAAAAATACTGTGTCGTCATGGCACCTGCACGGCCACCTTCACGGTTACCTTCGAGTCCTCGCTACCCCCCCCCGCACGCACACAATAGACATCAATATCACCCTCCCTTCCGAAAAAATAGAACGAGCAAGCACGAGCGAGGGAGAGAAATTCACGAAAAAGCTTTGAAGTGGCTTTCCAGCGCGGCAGTCTGCTGGCCGTCTCCCCGAGACGTGTCACCTTTGCCGAGAGGGAATAGGAAAATCACGTTTCGAATGGTAATGATAACATACTAATCACTTGAGCTCTTTGAAGACGGGGGAGCGAGGTACTCTGTCAGTATCCCCGGCTGCCTTGTGCTTCCAGGCACACAGGCACATCCCTGGTCTAGGTGTATTAGTTTAAGCGGTGCATGTCAATACGTCCTCACCATCTCTGCTCATCCAGAGGGGCTCATTAGGCAGAGATGGCTCCTTTTTCCCCATACGCACTCCCACCCCCGTTCTCTATATCTCTCTCTCTTCCTCGCTCTCTCTCTCACCAATTCCCCCCTCCCTTAAACTATTAAAAAGTATTTCAGCTATTTTAAATGACATCTGTCAACCGAGAGGAAGAGAAGAAAAAAAGTTCAGACGCAGTATTTTTTTTGGGCGCTCTGTGATTGTCAAACTTTGAAAAGTGAAATGTCGTCTGTTTTCCCATTTCATTTCCTCGGAGTGATTAGCCGCTACGTTTTCTGACAGCTTAACTAGAACTGGAGACTCTCTACCTGCTTTATTCTTTCTGCGTGCGTAAACAGGAATAAAGGTTAACTGTCCTTTGGAAATATAGTTGTAGTATCTTTTAAAGCATGATATTTGTATGTGGTCAAATGAGTCCAATCATTTTTCTACATATGATCTGTATATTTTATATTTATTTCATGTACATGTACATGTACCATACAAGTGTCGTTTAAATAAAAAATTGATTTGGTCATTTATTCAACCACATGTCATTCAAAACCTATATGTGACCTTTTCTTCTGTGGAATGGAAAAGAAGATATTTTGAGGCATCTCTATATGGTTTTGAGGCAACACAATGGAATGAGCCCTGACATTCTTCAAAATATCTTCTTTTGTTATACAGGTTTGGAATGACATGAAGGTGTAAACATTTTTTAGAAGACAAGGGTTACTGGTCTTAAGAAGATCATTAATTGTTATTTTAGGGACTTTTTAGGACTGTGATGTTTATTATAATTCTACAGTTTTGACACCTTTGTATTTCTGTTACGCCCTGTAATAATCTGTCTCGGTTTATGTTTTTCAATGACCCTTGTAAAATCATCATAACAGCAGATACCACATTGTAATTTTGAATGTTTTCAGTTTTGAAAACATTTCATGAGGTTTATAACGGTGTCTCACATTTGTCAGACTAACAGATATTGGGTAATCATGAGCGGCATTTGAACATATATTACAGTTCAATTAACCATCCCTCCCATGCTAATCTTTGCCCTTGGTGCTAAATGTGAGCTAATGAGATCTGGCAACACCTTTAGAACAAAGCCGGCAAAAAATGAAGCCTCAATTAAAATGAAGGAAAGGTGCTAAGTTTGAGCTTCGTCCTTTATTTATATGGAATTTACACAGGGATCAGCCCAATTTGTAACAAAAATGCAATACGTAATTAGATTTTATTTCAAATAAACATTAATCTTTAATTGAAGCCTTGTCTATTCTCTTTTGTTATATTGTGCCAGTTATTGTGTTTAAAATCATCTTTTCCTTACTGTTTTTTTCTTTTCCTTGTTTGTTTTTAGAGAGCACATCTGTTGGATAACACGGAGAGACTGGAAAGGTCATCTCGAAGGCTGGATGCCGGCTACCAGATAGCTGTGGAAACCGGTAGGCATTCTGGGTAGGGGGGTGAGCGATGGCAAATTGTTTCGCTCGTGCGTGGTAGAAAGGAGAGGGGGAAAACGCGTCGACGACGGGTGACATTTTCAGTAGCACATCAAAGAGAAGCAAGGGAGAGAGAGGTGTAGAGCAGCAACTGCTGTACTGTCTCACACAAAACACACCGCCTTATTTCCATGCACCTACCTGTGTGCGTGTGTGCGTGTGTGCGTGTGTGCGTGTGTGCGTGTGTGCGTGTGTGTGTGTGTGTGTGTGTGTGTGTGTGTGTGTGTGTGTGTGTGTGTGTGTGTGTGTGCATGCTTGGCATGCATACAAGAGATTTTAATATGGGTACCAATTGATGGCGGGCTGACTACAAATAAAACAGCAGTCCTGCCTTTAACAGTTCCAAATAAAGAATCTTTTAATAAACCAATTTATAAATAAAACACCTTCAACATCACCCGGTTCACACCTGCCTTGAGGTTAGTTTTCATCTTTAAAAACAAGCTCATTTAGATCTAAACTATGCATACTGATTTCATCTATTTTTTTCTTTGGCGTGCCTGTCGCCGCCCTTGGCGAGGCAGAGTTTATTCCTTAGAGACGAATCAAAGCTTATTCTTCAAGACGCCGCCAGCTTTCTGCGGCTTCCGCATGTAGTTTTCAAAACTTTGTTAATTTACACAATAATGGTAGGGCAGCTCGCTTGTGACATCGGTTTGGTTTATAATTCAAATAAAGAAAGGACTGTGCAGACCAGTGGCATTTGATATCTTGCAAGAACAACTTACAAATTCATAAATGCAATCTGCATCCTCTGCTTAAAAATGTTGTTTCATTTATTTAGGATTTTCTCAAGTTTTGTTTGATCTTTTTCGTCCTGCATAAGATACTCCTCATATCTGTTCACCAATGAGGACCCCTTGTTTTTGTGGTATTCATGTTTTTTGTGAATTGCCATTCCCCATGTATTACCAAAAGAGAAGCCCGTACACTCCATTGGTACGATCAGACCCCCTACGAGAGGTCTGCTCTGTAGACTCTCATCTGGCACAATACTGCATGGTTCCCAGCGCTCTCTGTGCAGGAGCCGTGAGCGCAGAACAATGCCTGTTTACTCATCCCTTCTCTAACTGCATTAAAGCACAACTCAAGCTGATGTGTCTAACTCCTGTGATCCTAATCCCCGACCCCCTTACCCCACTGACCACCCCAGCACACTCACACCTGCATCTTTAAAGCCTAGCGACAGGTAGTCCTAAACTGAAGTGGCCCCAAAGAGAAAAAACCCGGTTGAATTGGGATTTAGGCACAGCAGCCATGCACCAAATGCACAGCTATGACGGAGACAGTGCTTCTGTTGAGGAATAGATGCTCTTTTTTGGGTTGCTGCTCTGACCCTTGTAGTCTGTGTCACACTAAGGTGGATTGGACAGTTTATGGTCTGTGTGTTAAAAACCATTGGAAAACACTGCTATAGTGAACCTTAATAAACTATATTTATATATATATATATTAATAGATATTTAAATATATAATATGCTTGGACATTTAAATATATTATTTACTTATACTTACTTATAAAAATATGTATACCGATTAGTCCACAAATAGAAATACTGCAGTTTTGTAAGTGTATATAACGGTATATAGTATAGGGAAAAATAATGACTACAGCATAGATTTTTTTTACAGCATAGAAAAGAAATATATGTAGTCATTTCTGTCTTAAAATCATTATTATACTTTCTCATTCTTATATAGTTATTATAACATTTTACCTTTGTTAATTTAATGAAAAGTAAAAAAGATTTATACTTAGGTAAAAAACAAATTAACAATCTGCTTTTTTAGAACAGTAATTTTTTTATATTTACGAGGATGTAAATTTATTGAAAAATATTAAATATCATTGATTTTGTGGTGCTTATTGAATTCTTAAATGTTGCCTTTTTGAGACATACAGACCCTCAATTTTGTCTGCGTCACTGCCGCTCTTTTCTGAATCTGTTTTGTTCGAGTGCACCCACAAAACGTCAGTGAGGAAACCGTTTGCTTTGTGTGTGTGTTAGTGTGTAGTGTGTTCAGTCCGGCAAAAGCATGTCAGGAGCACTCCAGGCCCTCAGAGAGATATCGAGAGCGCTCTCTGGACACCCAGAGCTTTTTACCAAACTGTTTGTCTCATAAATAAAGTATGTGTCTTCATTAGGAGAGGGCACCCACTTTAAAGCAGCCCGAGGAGAGCCGAGAGTACAGTAGAAGGGAGCAAACAGCCAATTTAAAGGCATTTAAATCAGGGATGTCCCAGAGCCCATGAGCGCTAAATAAACCCTAATCAAAGACATTTCTGCATGTTTATGAAAGCCCAAGAAGCTAAAAGATTTGAGGAAAGCATTGTGTGAAGCATGGAATGTTGTTTGCGATCGTGTCGGTAAAATAATATTTTATATTCCATCCTTTTAAAAACACAAAGGTTTTTTTAAGCTTAACAGATGCATGACCTCAAAATCTATGAATTAATCAAAATGTACCCGAGTGTCAGCTCACGCCGATATAAACAAATAAATAGACACACACTGTCCGTCAGGAGCAGAGAGGTGGCCTTTGAATACACAGCAGCCGTTGCGACATCGGATCGATGAGGCAAAATGAATCCAGCTCATTAGGGATTGATTTCAGCAGTGTTTAGATAAGCAGAGTGGGTCGGGCCTGGCCCCCGGGGCCCAAAGTTCACGCAGAGTCAGGTAGAGAGTCTCTCTGCAGGCCATCATCTTTATTAGCACCCAGATAAGCTGATTAGGCCTTGTCAATCAAAGGTGCCAATGACTCAATCGAGAGGCCCTTCTTTTCTTTCTCCCTCTCCTTTTTTTCCCTCTCTTCTTTTTTGTGATAAATCATTGAAGCGAACCAACAAAGCAGTAGCCATGGCGGCTAAGCTAAGCAGCCCTGCAGTTGTCACCAAGGCAGACGACGCAAAGACCCTGTGATGATGTGACGACTGTATTAAAGAGTACATCAATTTATTTGAGAGCGGTTTGATTTTTTCAGAGGTATTAAAAGAACAAGCACGGGGGGCGGCAATATTGTCGGCGCGGGTTTAATGGGACAGCTGAGCATGCGCAAGATAAAAATTATTTAATAACCAAATGTGTAATGACATGAAGAAATTAATAAATATATTTTGTAAACATGGAAAAACTGGTCCTTTTAAAAACAAGTATGACTTTAAGACATGCTGTGTCAGATCATTGGTGTCGGAGTGTCTCGGTAACACACACATACACATGAGCGTCTCTATTTCTGCTTGGGTTCTTTTTTCACTCCATTTTACTCTTATATTTTATTCCTTTCATCACTTTTCTTGCTTATGTTCTTCTTTAATTTTTAGTAGTGAGAACCGATTACTTTGGGTGATTAAATTTCATTTTTCTTTTCTTGAACAGCATTTTGCTTTCTTCCTAAAATAAATTTTTCTTTTGTTTTTGTTTTGTAAATACAGTACTAATTATAGTTAGATTTATTATCATTATATTTATGTAATATTATATTTTTTAATGCAAAACAAAAACTCTTTTTAAATGATTATAAATAAAAGTAGTAATAATTGCAATAAATATAATTATTAGTATTATCATAATTGATTAAATAGTGGTTATATATGTTAATGTTATTATACAATTGATTTATTTTAGAATCAATGTAGTTGAAGAAAAATAAATTGAGTTAGTAAACTCAAATATTATGTATTGCTTACAAAGAGTTTAATGCTATGTGAATAGTATTCATTATGTCTAAGCTATATTTTTTTAAGTAACACTTTATTCAATTCCTTTTATTTGGTCAAGCTTTATAATTTTGCTTTGTTTTTAGGTTTTTTATTTTAATCTGCAGTATTTGGGGACATTTTAGGCATAGTGAAATCAAAAGTAGTGTCGTATGGCAATTATTTATATAGTCAGCAAAGGTATCTTTGGAATTTATTTTATTTTATTTCTGTCTTGTTAAATAAACACAAAATAAGATTTTAGATGTTGTTGTACATGTAATTAATTGTATCATTGGCTTTTATTATTTATTTCAGCATGACTGTTCCAGTTGATTTTCTTCCTGAAGTAGTTATGTTTAAAGTTTCAACATAGCGCCACTGTTCCCTCTTTAATGAGGACAATTTGGTGAAGTGGATATCCATGAGGTATAGAATAGCAAATAACTTGGGTTTTTGTAGTTTGCTTAAATCTGAATGCCGTATTGTGTTTCAAAAAGAATATGCCGTTATTTGATAATTGTTTGATTCATGGAGCAGAGCCACAAGAGTTAAATATTTTAATACCAGAGTTTGCAGATATGCAAAAGGAGAACTTAGCCAAAGTGTGTTTTTTAAAGACAATGGTGGGTTTTTGGATTGTAATGAGGGCATTTTCTCATAGAAAATGTATAGTTTTTGGCTGCGAGCACTTTAGAAGTCTTTACTTCAGTATGTTTTTATATGGTTTTAAATATATACTTAATGCAAACTTGCCTAAATCATTCATGCGTGAAAATGTGAACGCTTGGTAAACCTACCTACGGGCGAGCTGTTTATCGTGAACCCCCCCCGGCGGATGAAAGCAATGTAATAATGATTTTTTTCTCTCCTAATCGGGCCTTGTCAGCGAGGCGTCTTATCGTGGAGAGGAAAATGACACCGATACTATCGAAGAGCCCAGAGTCCGAGTCTGTGTCGTTCCCCCACAATCACACCGGACCCAGCCTCTCCGTATCTAGCGCCGCCACAAACGGCAAGCAATGCTTTTTTCATCTGGACTTCAAAAACAGTCCCCGTCATTAAAATTGCACCCGCGTTCGGCTGCAGGGATCAGCCGCTCCGGAGTGAAAATGGGATGTGGGAGAGAAGGCTCGCTAAATGTGCTAATTCTGTCCTCACATGTTTACGGCTTAATTTTAATCGGTTTGAGCAAGGATGGGGGGGGGGGCGATTGGAGGACAGGAGTTGGGGGGTTTGGAAAAAGCCACACATTGCAATAAATCGCCATTATCTTTGACACTGAAGGACTCAGCTGTTCCGAGGATTTGGGGTGCCGTGTGCAGCAGTATTACTTCGAGATGCACAAAAGTGTTTACGCTTCAACTGTGGTAACTGGAGGTGCACTTACTTATTTGGGTCGGCCTAGACAAAGGGTCGAACTAGCACAAAGCAGACACACACTCTTAAGGCAAAAGCTGAACCAACAACTTGTATCTGTATTTGTGTGTGCTTGTCTTTGAGACTGCCAATAGTGCAGGTATTGACTTGTTGATATTTTAACAAATCTGTTTTACGATGTTTACTCAAGTTAATTGGAATCATTGATGGCTCAATCCCAAAATGCAACTGGAGAGTTTTTTTCCTTTAGGGTGATGTGGGAGCAGATCCATTTTCCTAGATAAACTGTATAGTGGCAGAATGAGAGAGTTACTTTCCCTCTTGCATCTTTTGAATAAGCCTCTCCAGCACTTGCCACCACCTAGATTAATCAAAATCTCCTGAATCTTCAGGATTGAATTTGAACTTATGTCACTTCTGAGATTTAAACACGGCATAACGTAGCCAGCAAAGTTGAGGATGCAGGATTGTAACACTGATTCTGTATATTGCATTTAACGGATAAATATTGTTTAGATTTTTTTACAATGGAAATACAGTCATTTAAATGTAAATAATTAGTTAATAGTAAATGTACTTTATTACTAATAGCAACATTTATTACTTTATAAATATATATAAAAACATTATTTTGACATTCTTTTTATTTATTTTTTGGCACTTTAATGAAAATAATTTCATTATATGTAGTATAAATTTATTTTTATTACAAAAAGCTGTATCTATTACTTGTAGTAATGTATTATTGCATTTATTGTAACTGTATTTTATAATATTTTATTTTAAGTTACTTTGATTTAAATAATAACAATAACGGTAATAAATGGGTTTTGATCACTATAAGTAATATGTAGTGCTATTAATAATTGACTAATACATTTACTTATGTAACTAAATTCTTTATTAATATATATCTTGCATCTTGTACTTTTGTAATTTTAGTTTATATATTTAAATATAATAATTTTTTTGTAATATCATGTAATCTTTGTCACATTACAGCCACCATTTTTTTAATCTTAATATCAAATTTTAATTTCTCCACTGGGAGACAAAATTATATTTTGATTTTGGATTCTGCATATCTATTTATATCACCCTCACCGTCAGACACACATACAAACACTTTCATTGACCTTTGGTTGACTGAGAGGGAGAGAGAAAGAGGGCTCTCGAGCTGGATGGCGTTAAATAAAACTGTTTTGGAAGGAAATAGAAGACAAAAGCGACTACCCAGGACCCCCATGGGCGCTTCCTCATCGGCCGCTTTAAAGAGCTCACACATCAGAAGCACCGCAATATCAAAAAGCAGAGAGAAAAAGTGAAATGAAGTTAAAGGAAAACCGTAGAGGGGGAAGAGAGAGCTGCGGTACCTTGTCACTGTGGAATGAGGATCATAAACGATAATTGTGTGATGGGAGTGACACGCTGATGACAGGAGATTGATGGCGCTTGAAAAGCAGGCTTAATTCACTAAGGAGTCGCAGAGAGTTGGGTGGCTGAGATTAAGAGAAGGGAACTAAGTCAGATTGTGCTCTGTAAACCCAGGCATGCTGGTACGGAGGGGCAGCAATTTAGAATTTGCTACTTGTTTCGTTTGATATAACTTTTTTTTTAACTGCTTAATTTACATGATGTGCACATGCTTGTTGCTTTTGGATATTTTAACACAGATGAATTATTCTGTTATTATCATAAGGGTTATTGTTATAAAGTAAACTATTTATGTTCAAGATGCAAGGCTGGGATTTACAAGAAGGTGTCGTCATGTCTGTCAAAACACTGTAAATATCAATGTAGGAAAATAATTATTTCGCTAATTCAAGGCAATTCACAACAATCTTTTAAACCTTTATCTCAGGTGTGTGACATTTTATTTCTATTTTTGTTATTCTGAGTTGTGAAAAGACTAGAAATCAAATTTTCATAGCAACACTTTGGTCAGAGATGTTTTTCTGGCATTTTAATTATTAAATGTGTGTTTTAACACACCTCCTGTCCCCATTATTAAATCTGCAAACAGACCGTCTGGCCTTTTATTATAATAGTTACACTAACAATATTGCTTTTAGCCTCATCATCATAAGTTTAAACAGCTGCCGGAGTGGCTTTGTTATGGATAGTTAACCCAGCACAGATAATCTTATTTGTTTTTAGATCAAATATGGCCTCAGCGTAAGACGGTTTGCGCATCTCAATGCTGACCACCCCTTGATTTGCGATACGGGAGAAATAAAGGCCATCATTAGCGCTGTCCGTCTGTCCCCTTCCATGGCTGCTTGTCGCACCGTCCCTCAAAGTGGCTTCCTCCTCTGCGGCCCGCGCCCCGGGCCGGTGCGGCCGCATGCTCAGGACGCCCACTGAACTTAAAACGCATCGCCCGGTCTGTCAGCTGGGGGCTCCATCTGTCAGTCAGTGGGACGGCTTCACTTTTCTGGGGATGGTGAGCAGGGAGTCGGGAGGGGGTGTCACTTACCTAATTTTGCAATGTGGAGCAAACCATGCTGTAGTTATTTTAACACGTTTAATATTAGTTGGTGCAACTATTAAGATGACAACTATAATTTGACTTTCATGTTGCTGTCAGAAATTGAAAAGCATGAGGATTATTAATTTGCATTTAATCCTTATTATATTCACAGCTCTGCAGTTCCAAACTAATGCACAATTTTCATTTTTATTATAAGTTATACATTTTAAATTTCATAGCGCTGGCCCTTTAGTGTTAAGTCAATGAATGTGACTCTTGATAGGAGCGATTATAGAAAGGAGAGCCGAGAGTGCAGTCTAGACTTCGGCAGATAGGCTGCGCCCTTGAACCATCGTAAAAAGGAAGAGCCTGATGTTCTCTCTCACCTCCACTCCTCGTCTCCATGCTGGGGGACAACAGGCCTCCACCACGCAGCTCTCTCCACTCAAGTCTTTGGACGTTTCTTCTGGTGCTGAAAGTTCCTGAAAATATAAGCTTTGCTCACAACTCCAGGAGCTCATTTGAGTTTTATTTATGTAGCAGTTTTTTATGTGTGCATGTTGGAGGGAAAGGGAACGAATGTGTGTTTGTGTGTAGTGCTGAATCCCTGCTGAGAGTATCAGGATGTTTAAGGTCTGTGTATGGGCAATACTAAATAAGCCGCTGTTATTATTCCCCCTCTGCAAAAAGAAGACGTTTTACACATGTCCACTTGGCCTTTAAAAAGATAAGCATTTATTTGTAAATATTTCAGTTTTTTTAAATTACCCTTGTTGGTATTGGTGAGGGATGTTGAAGAACCTGTAAGGAATCATCCAAGGTTAATTTGCTTTGAGTGTTTTTTGTGAGTTAATGATTTGTAATGTTAATATCAGGCATAAGTGGTTTGGTGCATGTCATAGTCATATTGACACAGGATCAAGGGCATTAAGTTTTATTTTAGGAAGCTTTTAGTCAATAAGGCCATTTAATTTGAATCATTTAATGTGCCGCCTTAACCTCTAAATGATAATTGAAAGACTTTGAGTACTTTTGGATTTCCCTTTGATCTAACAACAGAAGAGATGGTCTGTAAGAATGTCTAACAGGTTATCTGAAAATTTACATTCATCTGTATCAGTTTATTAAGGAAACATTGAGGAAACATAGTATTTTTTAATTATTGTTTATAACTATATTTTACTTATTACATTACATTTTTAAATATTTAACTTAAAGTACTTTATTTTGTTATAAATCTCAGGAGTCTATTGGCATATTATATAAATTCATTTCTAGGTTACATTTGTTCTTTGGATAAATCATTTCATTGTGCTTTTAATATTCTGAAACGATTTCGATGGCAGTTTGGTCCATTTATGTCCCTAAAATATATTTGTTCCCACTCCTCTAAAATTCTTGAACGTATTTTAAAAACTTGATTGTATTTTGTCAAAAACGAAATTTTGACACATGCGCTATAATTGAAGTTCAAAGTATAAAAGAAGTTCAAAGTAAGAAAGTGATGCCAGGTTTGCATTTTCTTTGTGTGGTTTTTGTAATAATTAATTCAATTTTATGCCAAATGTTCTTTGTTTCGTTTAGCAGATTCATTATTTTTTACAGGCATTTAACACATCCTTTTTTTAAGTAGAACTGGACTTTTCATAGGTTGAAAGGTGTAGGCACACGTTATGCTTTCTTAGGGTTTTATGGATTTCTGTCCAGCGTTCAGCTCATGTGATTTCATCAAGAAACCCACAAGGCTGAATTGCCATGCATAACCGCATTGACCATGGTGAGGTGATTTCTGAAAAATCTCACACGAAACGCCCAATGCCATCTGCTGCAGCGTGCTCATTTCAATTACACATGAAAAAAACGCAATCCCAAGCTCTCGGGCTGCTAGAGATTGCCAGCTTTTCTCATGATTGACTCAGATAAAGAAAGAAACAACTCAGAAAAAACTCACAAGGAAGCCTGAAGGAGGCCAAATTACGGACACATCAAGATATCTTTCCTGTGGATGTCATAATAAAATGTCAGGCGTTTGTTTTGAGGAATATTCCCAGGTTCTTACCAAATTACCTTAATAATTCACAATAGATGAAACGCTTTCACAACTTTGCTAAATTCTGCCAAGTTGAGTGTTTCGAGATAAAAAGAGATGTATAGACGCGTGTTTTTTTGGAACAGCTTAACATCCCGGGCCACCTGGATTTATTTGGGCCAAACACCGTTCTGTCCATCCTGGCCCTGTCTGTCCATGAGGACTACTGTAACAGAAGTAACCTCCATAGAACTCACACCTGAGCACCACTTTGTGCCCAGCTCTCTCCTAGTCTCTGACTATCTCGCCCGCCCTCTTTTAACTTCCTCCCTCCCGATGGACCTGCCCTGTCCTACTTAACTTCGGCCCATCCTGTCCTTTGATTTGTGCTACTTAGCCAACCAAAGATCATCTGCACACTTCACACATTCTATTTTTTCCCCATCCTCTCATGTTTACGAGGATATATTTCACAAACAAATATTTAGACAGTGGTCAGGCATGCAGTCCTTCTCAACTTGCATTTTAGAACTTGAAGTTTGCTTCACCCTTGGATTACTCTCTTCTGCTGAGATTGTTTTCATTTGTAAGAATGGATGAAAGCGTAGAATGTATATTCATGAACTCAGATTTTGATTTGCGTTCTTTGTTTCTCATTATTAATAGTATTATTGAAATATAGCAGGTGTGAATTGTATTGTATAGAGGAGGCAACATAAAGAGATGCATAGTTAAAAGGACTTAAGAGTACCATCTGTTTGAGATTTATGACCCCCAGAATAAAAAAAGAACAAAAGTATACAGTACATATTTCTTTAGAATATACAACAGCAGTGTTGACTGCACTGTGTTCTTCGCTTTTGTTTCATGTGGTTTTTGTGGGAATTCTATCATGATTTACATATTGTATGGCTTTCTATCTTTTGCAGTATATGAAAGTAGATATTTTGAAGTATGTTGCTAACCCAACAGTGGTGGCACCCTTTCACTTCTACTGAATGGACACAAAACCAATGCAAGGATGCATTTACAAACATTCTTCAAAATATCGTCAGTGTTCTGCAAGAGAAAATGAGTCATTCAGGTTTTAAATTTTACAAGGGTGAGTAAATGATGACAGATTTTGGGGTAACTCCTATTTTTAAGCGCTCAAGTTTAAGATAAATATTGACAGTCACACTCTGAATAAATGATAAAATATTTTTTAACCCATCCTCGGTCAAACAGGAAAAATCCTGCCATTGCATTTTAATAAATGCAAACAAAAATTATATTTTTATCAGTAGTTGGATTCATTTCTTTTTGTCACAATGCTGGTGTAAGGATTTAGTTATTTCTTTCTGTATGGAGAAGCTTCTTTTAGTGCTTTAAGATCTAAATGAAAACACACCTGCATTATTCATAATTTCTTTCTAGTCCAGTTATTAAAAGCAAAACAAGGTAGTAAATACATTTGTTTGGACGATTGGAAAGAACAAGCACACATACCATTTGATCCTGCATGTGAAAATAAGCATGGCTTTTTCCCGGACACATAAGGGGCTAACTAATTTCTCCATCAAGCTAATTCAGCATTAGTGTGGTTTTAAGATGGCTGCGGTAGTAATTAGTGAATTGCTTTGAGTGGTCCAGGCTGGGCTGAGAGCGGGTACGAGATGAAAACGGGGCAGAAAGGTTGTCTGTTTCATACTCTGATGGAGGTTATATTTTCTGTGACAACTGGACCACAGTAATCAAAATGTGTTAATAATCCCTTCAAAGGGATGGCGGGACATCAGTGGGGCCTCAATGAGTTTGAATTCCCTTGTTAGCAGCAGAGCTGGATGCTCTGCCCTCTACGGGGCAAATCATCCTCAGTTACAAACGCTGCGGCATGGACATATGCACACACGTGTATAATTACTCACTTGCTTACACACAGCAATTCAATTATTTTTTTAAATTACTGCAGTATATGATAACGTTTTTAGGAAATCCATAAAGTCCTTGATTTCTTGTTAGCTCATGTCAGTAATGTAAAATATCGTGTTTATTATATGGCAGCGGAAAAAAAATGGGCAACAGAAAAATACAGTAAAGTTTTTTTTTTATATTTTTGTTATTTGATATTCCAAAAATATGTTATTTTTGTCTCTAAAGATGTTTTTTTTAATGAAGGCACTGTTCATGTAGATTGTGGTTATTATAATGACTTAATTTTCATAATGGGTTAACATGTCATTACCGTTGCAACTTTTGGGTTAAACATTAAACATTTATTTTGATGAAGCACATGACAATTCATTGTTGATTCCCAATAGTAAGGATATAATCATCCATTGGGTTGGATTTTGCAATAAAATGTCGGTGTGACATCTTTTGAGTGTATTCAAAAAGTATTCGAAGTCCATAATAATACTTAGGAAAATTTGTATGTTATAAGAGAGATTGCAATTGAGGGAAAAGGTTTTGGATTACAGCTTCAATAAAGGTAAAATTGGCAATTATTATTAATTATTAAATAACACCTGGATATGTCTAGATGCTCTCTAAGAGAACTTGACCTTCAGTCTCCACTTTCTGTTTTTTTTTTAGAAGTAGGTTGTCAGCAGTGTGACAGAATGGGAATAGTGCTTGACAGTCAAATAAAAGTCTGATTCAGTGCTCAATTATAATAATCTTTCAGTCTTTAAATCATGGGTTTAAACCAAGTCTTGCCACACATTCTCGTAAAAATATTCTGTTTCACTTGAAATGTGTCACATTACAAAAGTAACATGGCAAGCAGAATGTCTAGGGGTCCCTTTTTGACACATCTTTAGGCTTTGAAACACTAAGGTGCATTAAAATATCTTGACTGCCCTGTGTCAGACGTGTTAAAGGGATAGTTCATCCAAAAATAGAAATTCTGTGCTTTCCAAAATATTTTATACATTTCTTTGAACAAAGTAAATATATTTGGATGAATGCTTGTAACTAAACAGTTCTTGCACCTTATTGAGTACAAAATTTAGCAATTTAAAAAGTTCTGGGGTATTTAATATATCATGGTGGTTAATGTGGTCCAAAAACTGAAATTAATTCAGGTTTGGAATAGAGTGAGAATTCATGAAAGAACTTTCATCATAGTGACTATCCCTTTAAGTTTATTCCAGGATGGGACACTATGCTTGTAGTGCATGTATTTGTTACTCCTTAACCTGTTCATGGGTGTTGCTCTTACCAGAAGATGCCTGTAATTTTCTCTTAGCATCTCTTGTGATAAATCCTAGCTCTTCATGTTTTTACTTTATCACTCCAGAGTGAAAATCCTCTCTGTAAACTTCATTCATACATATATAAGACTGTAAGGATGGACAAATACTTTCACCAGACAAAGGCAAACCCCAACCCTCAAGGTAGACTAAATCCAGAAATTGTGGGGATGGGTTCACGGGCACAGGCCCGAAAATGTTTTAGTCATAGAGCAGAACAGAAGCTGGGGTAATAAGCATCACTCACTAAGCCCTATGAAAACCACTCTCTCTCTCTCTCTCCTCTCTCTCTCTCCTTCTCATCATCTCTCTCTCTCTCTCTCTCTCTCTCTCTCTCTCTCTCTCTCTCTCTCTCTCTCTCTTCTCTCTCCTTCTCTCTCTCTCCTCTCTCTCTCTCTCTCTCTCTCTCCTCTCTCTCTCTCTCTCTCTCTCTCTCTCTCTCTTTCTCTCCCCCTCTCTCTCTCTCTCTCTCTCTCTCTCTCTCTCTCCCCTCTTTCTCGCTGTCAGACTTGCCATTATGCAGCCCATTAGCTGAAAGACTAGGAAGAGACCTAAGGTGGCCCTGAGGGTTGGAAACCGAGTAGAGGCTCCCAGTCACATCACATCCAACGCGATTCAAGCACCTGTCTATCTACCGGCACATTGTGCGAATCAACCCCACCGCACCAGCCCCCTTTGATTGATAAGCGTCTTTGTTGTGCTTGAAGTTGCAAGGTGCTTTTCTAAAGTTAATTAAATCAAACGTGTCTTGTAAAGTCGAACAGCCACTTCTGTAAGTTTAGTTGGCAGAGTTAGAGGCCGAAGGTGAGATTTTGTAAATATATAAGGGTGCTGGTAAAAGTGTAGGAATGATCTGGACCTCTCGATGTGTTACTATTCTGTATCTGTTTGTATTTTTTTATGAAGTGAAATGTTTCTGAGCTCCTTTCCTGATACTCATTGGTTAAAACTTGAGTTATTCACTATTATATAAGTTATTTACCGCTTCATTGTCTCCTTGTTTTGTTGAAGATCGCTTCGGATAAAAACGTTTATTGACATGTGTGCGTGTACCAGTGTAACAATTTTAAATATATAACCCTGCTTTTTTTTAGACGTAAAATCACTTAATATAATATAAGGAGCATTCTCTGAGAATATAACACTGTTGAGTAGGTCGAGGTCAATGATTAGAATGAATTTCATCATACTTTAAACCTTAATTTCTCAGAGTTTGATTTTCCGATTTTGGCTGGTTTTTCCTAGGAGAGTCACATATGGTCATAAATTCAGGTGTACACAGTAGGTAACACGTTTGTTTTTACCGCGTATCCATGTGGGGCGCCATTTGCTTACCTACCATCCTCTGAAAGCTAGCTTGAAGCATCCCAGGCACTCATTGACTTCTAATGATCATTGGTCAGCCTGCGCAAGTGCCAGGGGTTTAGCACTACGATATCGACTGAGCACTCCATTCCCCTCTTTTTACTCTGCCCTGGCCGGCTCTATGTCAAAATCCATTACCACTGCCTCGACAACGCACGCAGAAGAGGAAAGAGAGCAAGACTGTGTGGAGTTTTTCGTTTTTCTCTGTTCTGTCTCTCTTATCTTCTCCTTCTCCTTGGCCTTTCTTGTGTATCCACCTCCCCTGCTTTGTCAGGGAGTGAGGGTAACCCCTAGCAAAAGGATCATCCAGACACAGAGCAGTAGATGACATATCGATCAAGTTGAGGCCTTTCTCTATTCCCGGCCCCACACGTTTCCGCTAAGATGGCTTTTGCTGGTTCCCTGACCCCGATAGGCGCTTATGTCGATGCCGATTTCCTTTTCACGGAATTCAGCCATTTTCATTCTTTGTAGCAGCATTGCGCAAGAGTGCACAGTTGACGTCTCCGAAGACTTTCCTAGTAGACTTTTATGAAAATTACTTCCTTTCTGCTAGATTGTTGCATCATGAGGGCCATTCGAGCCTGATTTGCTGTAGGAGAAGCACGCCTGTGGGAGGTGCCAGGCCTCGGCTTTACGCTCTCTGTTTTCCTTGTGATGGCAAAGCCTAGATGTCTCTAGAGAGGGCTGTCGGAGCCTAATCCGCTCAACCTAGGTGCGTTGGTGACAAGTGTCAATGTGATTTCCTCTGTCTTTCTCGCCTCCGAATGACATGGCTAATTTTTTTATTTATTCCAATAATGGGGCAAGAGATGGAAAGGAATAACAAAATGACAACCAACTTAAAAGCACCTGAGGGCACATGCCAACACGTCACTACCGTGACACCTTCCTCCTCCTCCTCGTGACGGCTTCTGTCTCGATAGGTACCACACGCAAACGTGGCGCACACACACACTTGACGATGCCCGAACCCTAAAACCCTTGAGATGGTAGTGGTGGCGTGATTGTGTGTCTTGGTTGTGTGTCTTGGTTGTGTGTGATTTTTCTTTACAGACATGCAGGACTAAAAGCTAAACACAATCAGTGCCTGTAGAGAAGTGTGTATATGCTTGTGTGATTCACTCTCTGGAGGTTTACCATGGACAGAGCTCTGCCGGGGGGCTGATGGGCAATGAGAACTTTGTAAGAGAATAACCCGTTTGAGAGCGGTCTGAGATACGGCACACGGTCAAAATGTCTCATCTGTTAAGCTCGACACTCGATTGTGATCAACAGCAAGTGCATCACCCCTCGTTTCTGATGTTGTTGCCATCACGTGTACATTTTAGTGGGGGAACTTTAATAAACATTCCCAAAATGTCACCCCCTCTCCCAGAAGCTACAGATTAATGCCAAAACTCAGAAAAAGTCTTTGTTTTGTAATCTCAAAGGTGGATTAGGGGCCAGATGGGTAACGCATTGTGACAGAGGTGATGTCTAAATTAATCATTCATGCTCTCTCACATGGCTGTGTGCTAAAATATTGATGGTGGAATAAATTTGATTCAGGTCTTGTGATTAGAGGGCTGCCCAGCACCGCCATGTTTATTTATGCCCTGGAGAGCAGCTGCAAGGGTCACACGCATCTCTTAACCATACGTACATCTCAGTCCAGTGCATATATATACATACATCTGCCAATGTACATGACTGTGTGTGTGTCTGTTAGGTGGGTGGCTGTGATATATATTATACATTATAGAAGTGATCATGATGGAGATGCATTGTATGAATAATGTTGAGTGTGTTTTCATTGTGGTAAGAGGCTTTGTGTGTGGGTAAGCTTAGCAGGTTTTGGGATAGTTTAGGCTAGTCCTCCTGCCTCTAGATGGCATTGTCTTCCTGCTGCAAATGTTCAAACGAACAAAATTGACATTTACAAAGTACAAATACAAAGTACAAATAAAAGAACAATAAGGCATACAATAAGAAAAATACCCAGCCATGGAGAAGACCTAGCACTGATTGTATAACTGCATTTATTGTTTTTGTATTGTTTGTTTAAATGGTTATTTACATTTTTATATGGGTAAACAGTAAAAAAAATTGTAAATATTTGATTTTATATATATATATGTGTGTATATGAAATATCATGAAAATCATGATTTTATGTTGCCTTTAACATTTGAACTGGTACCATTTTACAAGAAACATAATTGATAATTTGTAAAAAACCATAATTTGTTCATAGCAATATTAAAGTCAGTTGACAGACAAACAGACAGACAGACAGTGAGAGTGAGAGGTCTTTTAAGAGCTAAAGAATATGAATACAGTCTACTTCAAATTTAAAGGAACCTACTTTATAAAAAAATGTCAGGCCTGAGACTTACATTTTTGGGTGATTATTATGTTTGAAACGAATCATTTTTAGTTTACGCCTACATTTCGGCAGGATGTTTAACGTTAAATGCACTGGTAAATCAGAGAATGTGAAATTAACTTGTAATGTGATCATTTCCAAGTAAAACAAGAAATTTTAAAAAACCTAAAAATATGGGGCTGAATTTGTTTTAAAGGTAGTTATAGTAATTAATAAATCCTTTTGACATAAAAACGATAATAAATTTAATGTATACTAACATCCTTTTTGTAGTCTCTGAATTACAAATGTTTCATATTGTTTTATCAATCATATAATATACAGCTTTATGTTTTTGTAAAAGTGAAATGTTACACTGCAGTAAACTACAGAGACTGATTTGATAGTCTTTGGTTGTATTCTGTGATATACATTATGTACAGTATAGGGTATAGTGTACCGGAGAGTGCTTTTGTTAAGTGTCTGGTGGGGTTTTGTTGGAGACAGGGCGTGGAGGAAGGTAGTGATTGAATGATGTGTGGTGTTTATGTCCCAGAGGCACTTGCTGTAATGGAGTGTTGGAACATGACAGTCTCACTGATAACAATCAGGTGTTTATGTACAGAACCAACAGGTCAGGGCAGGTGTGTCTCTCTCTCTCTCTCTCTCTCTCTCTCTCTCTCTCTCTCTCTCTCTCTCTCTCTCTCTCTCTCTCTCTCTCTCTCTCTCTCTCTCTCTCTCTCTCTCTCTCTCTCTCTCTCTCTCTCTCTCTCTCTCTCCATCCCTCTCTCATCCTGTCTCATTCACAAGTTTGAAAGTGCACCACTGTCTGGTACTCTCACTTCCTGTATTACACTCCAACAAAAAACAACTTAGTAAAATTGATTGTGAATCCATGGCCACAGTTAGCTTTTCATTTACCTTCAACAGTATGGGCCAACAGAACGTTCATCTCATGTCTAGACACATACTCGCATGCACGTTTGCCATGAAAGAAATAGACGTGGTGATTGTAATAAAAGAGCGACACTGTCATATGTTGTGTTTCGTTCAGTGTCAAGTTGCCAGGCAGACGCAAACCCGGGCCGTACAGACAGGTCATTTTTCAGTGTCGCAAAGCGGCATTGCTTCTGTCACACACGCACACCCACTCCTCATTCATTAAGCCGGTTTTAGCATATGTCGTGTACCGTGGCAATTTCTATCTCTCGTTTTCTCCACCCCTTCTCCACCTGTCTCCCACTCTCAGACTCGTAATAATGATAGCTTGAGGCCCTGATTCCGGCTTCTGTCATTCTGCTTGACGAGGGGCCGCTGGAGAAGTGTAATCTTGTGTCGTCTGTGCTAATTTGATTTTTAGCTTTGCTACGGCACTCTGTCGGATTATCTTTGTGTAAACTCTTTCCCCAATGTAGTTTTCATTCTTGTTGTCTACCTGTTAGCCCTTCTTTTTCCACGTTCCCCGTCGTGCGTATTCCTGCTGTGCCGGAGAGGCCAGCGTGTTTGGCACGGGCTATTAAGGCGAGGTATTTTAATCTGGGCTATTTGTAAATGACAGCGAAGTGGGCTCTGACAGGTGCTAATCGTTGACGGCAAAAGTAACTGAAGAATGTGCCAGGCTTCTCTTTGGATGCGGTCCAAGGCTACCTGAGAGAGTCTCGATCAGCCCTTCACCCCCTTTCCTACCCTATCCGTCCATCCCATTTTTTTTTATCTTGTGCCCAGTCTTTCACCTTTTTTCGTCATCCTTTTTGGATTCTCTGGCCTGGTTAAAGGCCCGACTCTGTCATGGTGTTATTGTCAGGCAGGCTATGCCTCTTCGGTACACACTGAGGATTTGTGTGAGGGGGTGGAAGTGGAGACCCGTGGACCCAGCTGGGCCGGGCTGAGATGGTCTGGGTGTGCTTGGGCTTGCAGCCAAGATTCAGTGGGGATCTTCCTGCCTCTGGCTTTTCCCTACAATACCAGCCTTTACAAATGTTACTGCCACTGTTTCAATGTACTGTAAATAGAAAAGAGGAATAAAAGGACAATGAAAAAATTTTCTATTCTTTGTTATTATTTTTAAGCAATAGAATTTAAATTGTTTCTAATATTTAAAATCAATAGAAAATTATCAACACAATAAGATAACAAATGTAACTATAGGATGTGCCTTTTGAATAAAGTACATAATCATTTTTTTTAATTGTAACTTGTGAAGGTCAAGGTCAAGGCACACACTGTAGTGAAGTGAAGTGACGTATTGCCAAGTATGGTGTTCCATACTTGGAATTTGTGCTCTGCATTTAACCCATCCAGTAAGTGAACACACACACACTGTGAACACACACCCGGAGCAGTGGGCAGCCATGCCGCGGCGCCCGGGGAGCAGTGGGGGGGACGGTGCCTTGCTCAAGGGACTCACCTCAGTCGTGGTATTCCCGCTGGTTCGGAGTCTCGAACCAGCAACCTTCGGATCACAAGTCCAAGACTCGAACCACCAGGCCACGACTGCCCTTGTAACATGGTTGGTGTTAACACCTATGCTTTATATTTATTTCATAATATATGGAGTATATATGTACATCGAGGGAAATTGTTGTGGTTATTTAATAACAAAGATAATTTAATCAGTTATTACTGTTTATATCATTTGCCTACAAAAAGTCAAGACGGTTAAGAGGACAGTTTATGCCAAAATTAAAATTCCGTCAACATTAACTCACCCTTTTTCACACGAAAGTAGATATTTTGAAAATGATGGTAAAAGGAAACTGATGGTTCTTTGTAACTATACAGTAGATGCCAACTGGGACCAATAGTTTTTGGTTACCAACATTCTTAAATATATCTTCTTTCTGTTCATACAGTTTTAAAATGACAAGGCTATGAGTAAATGATGACATATTTTATATTTTTTTGGGGTATATTACTTAAATACGTTTCCACACAGGAAGATTAATAGTTATATTTTATTTTATATTTTATACTAGTTATTTATTGTAAATATTTCATATATAATTAGAATGGTAATATTTAATTTTCACATGTTTCTATGTTATAGATATGTACAGTATATCATCCTTTGTTTACATGGAGTTACATGTAGTTTCGTTACCAGCATCTGTTTAGTTAAATGTAGAGATAAAAATAAGAGTCTGGTAAATTCTCTAGCCATTACTGCCATTTTACTGCAGAAGGAGTTCCAAGACTGAAGTCAGTTAAGGTTTTTAGCAGGTCTTTAGGAGTTAGTCAAAAAGTCATCACACCATTTATATCCAGTATACCGTTTATTTGTGTTTATTTGTGTTAGTATCAATCTGTGGGAGGCCTGAGATCCAGGCCACATGACACAAGTATGTGTTTTCAGATGGAGTGGGTACTCTGGACTCTGGCGTTGGTGTAGCCACCACTGCCAAGAGCAGACGTAGCACTGGGAGGTATTCCGGCGTTTTCTTCTCCTCAAAGCTCCTAGCATGTCCCGACTGGGCTCATTAAAGCCGACTTCAGCTTCATTTAATCCATTTTTTATATCTTCAGCCGTGATCTTAAATCTTTGCTAATTTAAGCTTTGGAGGAATACGAACGATGATGCTGTGAACCTTGATGTTTTGCATGACATCTGAGATTAACACTGGAACTAGTTGTAGAGTATCAATGTCCGGACCCCGAGTCGATCCTCCTCTCTCTCTCTCTTGGTGGAAAGCATTAGTTTTTGCTTAATTTAGCATAGAGAAAAACACCACTCTGATGTTTCTTTTTAATTATGCATCTCTGTAGTTCCACTTTGGGAAAGTTTAATTCGTATCGCTGTTTTTGTGCGCTGTTTTTCGGACCGGTTTCAGGGTCCCTGAGGTTCTCATACTGAAGGATCAACTAGGCAATGCTAACCAACGCAGTGGCGACTTGAAGTGTTAAAGGATTCATTTTATATCTGTTTGAAGGTTTCACAACAGCAAAGACATAATTTTTTTCGTGTGACAAGTATGCACTCTTGTTTCTTTTTGGCTTGCGGTACCTTTCATTTGTATTGTAAAGTTCCCCTGTGAAAAAATCTGGTATATTTAAGTTTATATGTTATGTGGCGTTTTAAATATACTTGACAAACCATGTTCAGATTTATAATTTTACACCATTGCTGACTATTTCCTCCATAAAACTGTTTAACAAAGACATAAAAAAGGCAAAAGATGCCCTAGTTTCCATGTACCTGTAATCAATTACATCAATTCATTTGACCATTCTGCATCCTCTTTTTGAGGCATAAATATGCATTTTGCACTGCGTTCAGCTCCCTGTTCTACTTTCAGTTTTAGCAGCGCCTGGAACTACACTGTAGGCAGGACTAGTTTTAATAATAATGTATATGCGTATATATAATGAAACAAAAGTGTAGTATTACATTCTATTTAAACTGGGATGCTTCCATCAGGATTTTTGCCACCGATACAGAGTACCATTTTTTTGTCATGGTGATCGGCCGATAAAAATGCAGATTCTGATGCTTTAAGTTAATATAACTGATATGGAACATCTCTGATCACCGTTAACCTTTTTCAGGTAAAGTAGTACTATAGATGTTGGCTTTCTTACATTTGAATATATTTGTTTAACCTAACTTAATGTGTTGTAATTCATACCATTAGCATATTAAAAGAAATGAATCATGTGGACTATAGACAGTGCCTTAATAGACTTCATGATGTGCACGTCCTCACTCTTGTTAGCCCCTTTGACATTGGCCGACAGGGTCGGGCACTTATCCCAGGGTCGGTTTACTATGCCAGCCCAGGCCAGGACACAGTGCCACCCTAAGCGAGGGGCGTGTCATTGCCCCCGCCACGGACTGAACTCGGCCCTGTCTCACGTCACCAACAATTACAATCAGCTGTTACGCAGCACATCTAATGCAGCTGCCCGCCGTAACACCCTCATGTTCTTTTCTGTCACATAAACGCACGGCTGTTTGCAAGTTCACGTCTTTTATATCCACATACAAACTGTAACAAACACAAACAGTACAAGCGGCAAGGCTGCGTTCAGTGGTACAGCATTAATAGCCCAGGAACACATGCTCACATTTGCCAACAGAGTGAAAAGAGCATTAAGGTTGCGGCGGTGCAATGCAAGAACCGGTTCCTTTTTTTATCCACAAGCAAAACAGTGCTTACCGACTTAAGATAAATGTTCTCACCCTTAGAGGGCAATTCTTTATGCTTTGAGTCAAACACTTTTAGCCTGACCTTACTTCGCTCAGATAGAGATATGTGGCGAAATGAGCTTCGTTTGAGTTCCCTTAACTCCCTTTAGGTCTCCGCAGCTGCAGAGCTGGGACTAATACAAAGAGACCTGTTTACATTAACCTTGAGAAAGCGTTCTCTATGCGAGTGAACTACATAGAACGTGCTCTCCTGTCGCTTTATATGATATGTTTTTTGTGCAGGGAAAAGCTATTTCTTAAGACATGTGGTCTCGCACAAAAGAGTCCCTACCTTGGTACAGTACAATCGCTTCAATTCCCAACAAACTAGAGAAAATAAATCAATTAACAAATAAGAGGCGAAAGAATGGAAAGTGGGAGAGAGGTGTGAAAAGTAGCGTGATATGAATATGATGCCTGAAAGAATGTGTAATGTTTCTCGGAGCACAAGAGAGAAAAGTGTAATGTCTTTTCGATTGTGATTGTGGTCTTCGGTTTTGCTCGCCCTGTCGGATTTCTAGCCGGCGATGAAACAATGTGTGGTTTGGGGAGGCTGTGGATGGAAACAGACAAGTCTTTGTTATGCGACGTTCTGGGCAGCTTGTGGTCCTGGTACTGGATTCTGTTTGTGAGGTTGTTGTCGAGTCCATAAACAACAGTGTGTCATTGACAGCGGGACCCCTGTCCTGGATGACCACACAGCTGTTGTCTCGCAGATCTTTCAGCGGCTTTGTGTCTTTTGTAATTTTTCTTTTATTTAGTAGTAATAAAGGAATAGATCACCTGAGAATGAGCATAGTGTTAATTTTTGTAAATGTTTAGCTTCCTTTTATCTATGGAACATGTAAGGATGTGTAAGGTTGAGTGTCAACCCTGGTCATTACCTACTTTCATTATATAAAAAGAATCCAAGATGTAATTCAATTTAGTTTTTTACAGAGAATATTTTTGGATACAATATTCAGATTTTTTACAGTTGCAATCTGTGAAAAAATACATCACATTGTAAGATATAATTATTGCCGTAGTAGTCACAGTGGTAGTAGTGGTAGAAGTTGTAGTGGTGGTAGTGTAATTATTGTTATTATGTAAAATGTCTTTTTGGAAAAGCGTCTTGTGAAACCATCCATAAGAAAGCTTTATTATTTAATATCTTGGAAACAATTTTGCTGATGATTTTGATGTCTTTTTTTTTTTTTTTTTTTTTTTATAGTTTATTTTCGTTTCTGTTTAGTTATTCTTCAGTGCAAAACTGAGGCAACATTTCTCCTTTTCCGTTAATTAAAAAAATATATATTTATGCCAATATTTTATTTCAGTAGTTCCAGTTTTTTCCGTTTAATATTTGAAGTTAAGCCTGCAAAGGAACCTGCAAATTTACGTTTCAAACACAGAAGGGCGATATAGAAGCAAAAGTTATAAATTGCATTACTAAGTTTCTTTTTTTATTATTTCTTGCTAAAATATAAACAGATTATGAATGGCACAATAATTGCGTGCTTGTGTGTCAACTTGCCCCACAAGAATCTCACCTGCACCGTTCTTCTTTGAGATCTCTGAGATGTCTGCGGGAAGTCCTGATGAAACCACGTCTTTTCTTCATGGCACTCACTCCGGGGTCACATTCCATCGTGCTGCCTAGACAGGGTGTGTGTGGGACACTGTGTTTCTTTGTGTGCCAGCAAAGCCGCTGCGAGTGGTACCAAACTCATCACTTCTTCTGCCCATTGATCCGAGCAATATAAAAGAGAGGTGGGCTCAGTTAGATGACATGTATTATTCATGTAAGAGCTAAAGGTATATGCGTTATGTTATTTCCCACACCGTGCATCTGCTTTGGTGGGGTTGGCCCTGCAGTCGCATCCCAGGCACCCCCAGGGAGCCGCTCCCAAATAAAACCACCCGACCGACGGCCTCAACCTGCCACCACCAACCAACTTCAAAAACACACAAGCAAATTTTCTCATTCAGTTGCGATCTTGGTGATACTCAGCTTTGTGTAATGGATTAAAAGTATGAGAAAAGATGAAGACAAAGACAAAAGTAAAAAGACAGTCGAAGGGATTTGAAAAGGACAGCGACAGAGCTGACAATTGAGTTATAACACCCTGTAGTTTATGAATAATGAATTTGATGGCACGGTGCTCTTAAAACTTAGATTAAATTAGTTCTGCCATGTCTAAAAAGTTAGACATGCTTCATTAGTGGATGAGATGGCAGAGAGGTGAGACAGGCTGCCGGGTCGGTTGCAGTTAATTTATGGATGCTGAAATGAATTTTTTTACCTTTGTTCCATGACTATTATAGCGATTATATGTGATATTCCCCCACAATGGGTCAAGTCTGTTTTTTATGTGCTTTTTCCAATACATATTGTTTTAACGTATGTTAACCGATAAAAATATTGTGTTTATTCTATGATTCTTTCACAAAGTTGTGGCTCTTTCTTAAGATAAGATTGTTGCTCCACCTCTGGATGGAAATCCTTTGTAAACTTTGCAATCCTCAGACATGGTAGTCCTGTAGATGAATGGAAACTTATCTTTATTGAGTTTCATAAATATCCATTTCTTTTGCCACCGTTTTAAAATAGAAAATCTGTCAACTTTTTATATTGTAACGTCCACATTGTTTCCATATTGTCAAATTTCCCTTTTAGTTTTACCTGAAATGCTTTTTTTAAAGGACTCCTGAATTCTTTCTTATCGTTTTTCATGTGTAATAATTTCCATTGTTAATACAAAACGTCTTTAAGAAGAACTAAGGTGCAAAATTGAATGTTATGCAGTGATTGAAGATGATGCCATGGCATTGATTGGATTTAAAACCTGTTGTTCCATCATGGTTAAATATGGTTAAATATTGTTTGTGGTTTTGTTTAGTGGGACCTCTTTTGCATATTTTCACAACTGACAGTTATGTCCCATCAACCAATTAGCCATGGGATTCTTAAATCATCGGAATGATAAATCTCTTTAGTGAGCAATCGACATGCCTTATTTCCTTCCTATAACAGCGTTTTTTATTTTCTGTTTTATTTCTCTGGTGGTTGGAAGTGTGTTGGTATTTATCTTAAGAAGAGAACAAACTGGTTTTGTTTGGACCTATAAAGTGATAGTGTTAGAAAATAAACCCCGTTGTTGGTTGTGATGGAGTAAAAATTTAAGAAAACCTTGTAGGCCAAATGCACCACCAAGAGCAAGACCAGGTGAACACCATGATGCTGGAGGATACAAAGGCAATGTTTTCATATTTGTGATAAATATATACATTTTTCATATTTGAATATTGCTTAAAATGACTTGCATTAAGGGTTAGTTCAGCCTAGGGTTAGTTGGACCCTATTTCCTTGGGGATTGTCCATGCCGTTAAAGTAAAAAGAGAGCAATGGGAATCACTATTCTTCAAAATTGCAACCTTAAATTCTTTAAGGTTGACATGAAAATGAGTAAATGGTGAAAGAAACTTTATTTTATGGTTTACTTTCCATATTAATGGTCAATAACTATTTTTGAATTGTTTAATGTAAAATGTACAACATAAAATATTCCTTTTTGATATGCGAGAATGAATGTTGTTTATTTCTTGTTTTTAGAAAGTTTAACACCTTTTCCAAAACTTTGCATTTTTTTTACTTATAATACTTAAAATTCATTAACTTAGGTGATATATTTTCATTTTCAGACTCAATTTGCTTTGTTTTAATTTCAGCACCACAACAAATGTTATATATTTTCATTTGAATGCATTGGAACAAAATTGTTCCATTGAATGTAAAACTTCTTTTGTTAATGTCCTATAATTATAAAGGATAACTATTATGCACTGTTGGCTAAATAGAAAACCTTTTAACTTAAATAGTAATTTGTTGCATCATTATAACAATGTAGAACAGAAATGTCAATCAGTTTACCCAAAGTGTCCATAGAGCGTTTTTAAAACCATTTCAAAAGTAGGTTCCATTTCATCCTCAGCGTTATATAAGCTGATTGGTAAACATGTTTAACCAGTGCATTTTCCATGTGTTATGAGACAACTGTTTGGCTCATGAGTATTAATGAACTTAAAGCTCGGGTGGGAGAATCCCTAAGTGTTGGTAACTGTCAGATTCTGTCAGTGCTACGAATGCCAACAGCGCAGACTAGGACGCTGCCGCACGCTTCCGATTCAGACTCATGTTTGATGTCTTGCTTTCACACCCTCCGTTTCTGCTTAAGCTAAATTACTGCAGACAGTCCTAATTCTCCAAGGAATTTTTGTTTGTTTTGTAAGAATACATATTTTACATATCATTGGCACATCGCTGACATATTTAGGAACATATAAGTAGAGATATGAGGCTATTTTTCTGTTTCAGCTGAATCAGGCCTGTCAATGTAAGAGTTGTGACAGGCCTTTGTGAAGTCTTGCTAAATAATGAAGCACTTTGGGCTGAAGACCCCAGAACCCTCTGAGAACTCAGCTGTCCCGCAGAGATCAGTTCATCTTAAGGGCGTAAACTCCATCAACTCTTTTCTGCCTTCAGTTTTTTAGGTCATAAACAAAGTCGTACTTTTGATTAAAGCACGAACAGTGACCCTGTTTAAACTTCTTCCTTTCTGTGTTGTGTTGTGTTAAAGTTATAGTTCACACGAAAGTAAAGATTGTCACCATTTACCCTCCGTCTTTTTATTATCATTTACATTTAGTCATTTAGCTGACGCTTTTATCCAAAAGAAGCATTTACAACAGGAGGAACACAAAAGAAGATATTTTGAAGAATGTTGGTAACCGACTCTTATTCATTCTCATTTTACAATAGAAGCGAATGGGCGTGCCACTTTTTTCAAGATATCTACTTATATGTTCTAAAAAAGAAAGAAAAACAGATTTGACAAATAATGACAAAAGAGTAAATGCATGATGCAATTGTAATTTTTGGGCGAACTATCACTTTAAATGGTACATCCTTGGCAAGTATTTGAAGAATGTGTAATTGTAATTCAAGTCCTAAAAATGTTTGATGTTTTCAGAACAAACACATTTTGTTTTTGTGGTTTCTGTTAATAAAGAACAGTAAGTTTGGTTGTCGTGGTGTATCGTATCTCTTCTCACCTGTGTTTCCTTGTGCTAATTTTGCTTTGCTTTATGTCTAAAGAATTAAAACTATATAACAACATGAATTTTTTTACATTTTATTAATAGGATTTGTAAACAAGTCCCCTTGGAGCCCTAGAAATTAGACACAATTTTGGATTTTAATGTGTGTTTTATTTATCAACTTGTTTGTTTTATAAATCTGTAGTATCAGATAACAGTCCAATTATTTTAAGGAATGGTCCTATTGTTTCGAGAATGGATTAATACAGGATGAGTGCACCTTTAAACGAAACCCAACGGATCATTGGATTCATTTATAAAAGAGAGAGCGAACACTAAAATCAGTGGGTGCTTAAATGTGCTAAAGTCTTTCTGAGCACCACTCAAGGTTAGCTGTCAAAACATGCAAATTATGGTGATGGCACATTGTTTTGACAAATATAATTAAGGTGTTTCAATTTGAGTCCTCCGATTCGTAGGCCCGCAGGGCACCCGGGCACTTGGCTTATTGTGAAGATTGCTTTTAAGATCCGAATACACGTCAGGTTTTTGTTTAGGTTTTATTGGATAATGAACTGTTAGGAAGCATTAGATCTTGGTATTGTTTGGAGGAGGTTCTCGTCAAAGAGAGGCAAGGATGAACACCCCGGGGTGTTGTGTTTTACAGATAATTAAAAGGCAAAATTCAGGTATAGCTGTTTGGTCTTGCTGTCAGGTTTGTGATTAGAGGCGTTACAGGATTTAATCAACAGTAATGGATCATTAACGTTCCTAAACTGTTCCTAAAAGACGGCGGCGGAACGTCAGGATGTTTCTTCATTCGGACAGATTTAAGATCGCAGTCTGGCAGGGTGTGAAGTTTGCCTGTGTTCGGTAAATGATGTGCAGCATGTGATTAGCAGGAAGTGAGGTGATTATGAGAATTGCCCCCCGCCACGCCAGCTCTTGTTTAGCTTTTTTTTTCAACCGTTTTGCTTTCACTGATAGAAATTCCCACATTTTTTAGCTCTTGCATGTCTGTTCAATATTCAGATTCTGTATTAGCTCCTAAGACTTTTTATCTGACTTAAGACATTGTCAACCAAAGCATTTGCAGTGAAGCGTATTGATGCCATCATTGTGCATGCAGTCATGTTTACGACATATGATAAAATATGCACATGTGCATTCTTTGAACACGAGCTATAAACAAGTCCTGTTCACTAAAAAACACTGAAAAAAACTGCGGCAGCACAGGCATCAATATTAATATAGCCGACTGACAGTGTTAGACTGTGTATTAATTTTACTCGGTCACGTTTGGTGCACATTCTAGCTCTGTTAAGACCTAATCTGATTGAAGAAATCATTTCCTGCTGGGAAAGAATGAAGTGAACAAGGTCCACTTGATGGGTGCGGATTGACCAGTTTGGGCCTCGTAGATGTATGGCTCTCTAGTGGCCCATGGAAATTTTGCTTGTTTAATTGAGGTGGCTGAAATCGGTTGGCACTTTTTGTAAGTGAAGCAATCAAGAGCTGCACTAGACTCTATTAGTTTTCATTTGGATGCTTCAGTAATGCTAGTTGATTAAATTGAGTCAATTTGCTGTGGGAACACTAGCCGGCCCACACCTTCCCCACCCACTGAGTGTCAACTTTGTTTAGGTTAAATGTAATACCTGTTTCGGCTTTGTAAGGTAGAAAAGAGGGGAAATAAATGTTTAAAGAAACATTTTTATTTGTTGATGTTTAATTGTAGTTCATTCATTAATTAGGAGTACTGTGGACATTTTTGGCCGTTCCGCCTGTCTTTTTTGAAGCATTAAAATAATCTTGAATTTAACTCATTTTGTGAAGATTATTATAATCTTTACATCATCATCTGGACATTGACTTTTTATTCATAGCCTTTTTTAGCCATTTAAACACAAATGACTGCTAGTTAAGTGTTTAAGTGATCTCCAACATTTTCTCTAAAAAAGTTACACATTATTATGATTAAGAAATGAATGTTGTCTTTGTTAAAGATATTTATTATACACTTTTAACAATTAAAAAACAGTCAAGAGCAATTCAAAATATGATGTTATGTTTTGATTCTAGACAATATATTAAAATAATATTTACTTTAAATATTTATATTGTAGATTTTTTTAAATGTCCTTGTGGACTAAAAAGGTTCCACTAAAATGTTTTTTTTCTAAAACCCAAACCCCTTCAGACTGCAAGTCAGAATTGCCCTTATTTTATACACTTATATTATGATACAAATTTTATAATTAAATACTTAACCTCCCATTAAATAAACCAATATTGTTTTTGTTAAAAACACATTTATAATGAACAATTAAAAGTTTAAAGTAATTACAAAAACGCAAATTTAAATTCTAATCCTATATCCTAAATAATTTTTGAACTATTTATTTTTGCTAAAACATCCTAGTGTACTAAATAGGTTCTACAGAGCAAACAAAAAAAGCAGACCAAAAACCTTAGACCCCAATTGGTTAAGTATTACCCCTATTTTGTACTCTTTCAACCTATAAATCCATTGATACAGGAGAGGGATACCTTTAATGTTTCTCATCCACAGCATGTTTGTTTTATTCTCATACAGTTAGGTGTCACAGGGTCATCTTGCCTTTAAGCCAGTTCTCCAGCCAGTCTTGTCCTCCGGTCTGTCGGGAGCTGCTCAAAAAAACGTCTCTCAATTACGATAAAGTGGATATGGGAGGGAAATCCATGTTCATTTTCTCCCTCCTACCCCCATCTCAAACAAATGGTTCTATTAGCCTACACTCTCCCTCCGGCGTGGTCATTCATACCCATTAAACCTGTGTCTTATCACCCAGACGTAGCCCTCACATCTCCACACACAACAATCGGCGGTAATCGGGCCTTTAGAAGAGTGTGCGAGATGTGTGTGCTGAAAGAGAGAGAGAGAAGAACATGATTAATAGGGAAAGTTGAGTGGCTGGCTAATAAAGATTTGTCTTAATCAGAAGTGATTTGTCGGAGCAGAAGCGCGGCAGGGTCAGGACTGAGCCAATGAATAAAACAGAGCCCAGCGGAGTGAAAAAAGGCCAGTAAAATGGGCCCTGATTACCCAACGCTCACTCCTGCCACTCTGTATCTCTCCTGTTTGTTCCTCTAAAGCCATTGATAAGTTAAGATAAGTTAAGAAAACCGTAGAAAATAAACTTTGTATACTAGTAAAGGGAATTAATATTCTTCTGCCATTTAAGCACCATTAGTTAACAGAAAGCCGAAGATCCACATTGGGTTTTGTGTCCTGTAAAATAGACAGACAAAAAATATTCTTCTGTGAAATGCAGAAGGAAATACAGATTTGAAATCACAAGTGGGGATTAAATGATGACAGCATTTTCTTTTTGTAGGTACATCTTCCTGTCATAAGAGAAACTTTTGGTTTAAACATCACAAAAGCTAGATTCTAAAA
Organism: Triplophysa yarkandensis; assembly: GCA_033220385.1. Lineage (NCBI taxonomy): Eukaryota > Metazoa > Chordata > Actinopteri > Cypriniformes > Nemacheilidae > Triplophysa > Triplophysa yarkandensis. Next base: position 2,249,175 of record CM065672.1, on the reverse strand, counting down.
GATCATTTTAGGTTCTTAAAAAGTAAGAAATAAATGGTTTTGGTTATGAAAGATTCACAAGATCAAGTTTAGTCCATAATTAAAAAAAAAAAATGCTATTGTACTATTAAAGGGATAGTTCTCCAAAAAATGACAATTCTGCTGTCATTTAATCTCCCCTTTGGCTTATAAAAGCTGTATTACTATATTTTGCAGTACACAAAAAGACATTTTGAAGAATGTTGCGAACAGAAAGCTGTTGGTCCCCAGTAACTTGCAATGGTTTTGTGTCCCTATAAAACAAAATATTTTTTGTGTTTTGCCAAAGGAAATTAAAAGTTGAGCTGACAAGAGAATGATTAAATGATGACAGAATTTTTATAATTTGGTAACTCTCCATTTAAAAAGTTTTTTATTTTGACAAAGAACCTTTTCACAAAAGATTATTTTGGAGTCTATTTTAGATTCTAAAAGGTAAGAAATAAATGTTTATCATTCCAAAAAAGTCCAATCTTCAATGGCACATCTTTGAAGAACTTTTTCACACCTTTTTATGAATATAAACTCAAGCTCAAGCATTACAAGTTTAAAAATCCAAAAGTGTACAACACTTTAAAAGATTCCTAAATTTTAATTTCTCTGTTAGGTGATTCTTTTTACAACTAACCAAGAGGACATCAAATTTGTTGGGATCAGCAACAGACCAGTGTAAGCAAATAACAAGAATACTATAATACTTTCAGCACTTTGCTCCCAGACGGGGGGATATCTCCTCTGAAATGGAGTGAAAGGAAGTGTGTTTCGGCGTTGATCTTTTGTGTGTGCGCGGGACAGTTGGTGTTGGACCTGCCTTTACTCTTCCCCTGGGCGCTTTTGCTCTCATTTGGCTGTCTGTGGATTGTGTCCAGATAGAACTCTGTGTGGTAACCTTCAAAAAGTGGCTGCACACAGTAATAAAAAGCAGTCCGAAGCCGGGGATTAAGCCTGTGTCAGGGCATGTACCCTTTCAGCTCTGGGGACAGACAGTGGCCTTCAGACAACTCAGAAAAGATTCGCTCTCAAACAGCTGCTGTAAAATTGATGATGTGCCCAATTATATGTGTCTGCTGAGGAGAGGTGGATGGACTGATGGATGAGGAAACGGAGAGGTGGAAAACGCCTCTTCCCCGGTGTCTTTTGGCTCCGTCTCCCCGCAAACGGCCGGCGGGAGGAGAGGGATGAAAACGAGTGACATTCGGACCACCGAGATGTCCTGAGTGATTTGATGTTCCTGCAGGACAGGCTCAAACAGGCACAGTCGGTCATACAGAAAGAAACGGCAGTCAGACATCAAGATAAAAGGAAGTTGGACTGCATCACAATGTTTTAGGAGTGTGGAATCATAGCAAAGTAGTAAAGTAAAAGGAAAAAAAATAAGAAAATAATATGTTAATAGACCAGTCATGCAGGAATTCCAGAAAAGGCGGAAAAGGTTTGGTTCTCATTCACTTGCGTTGGTTTTGTTTCCTAGACAAAAAATCTTCTTTTGTTGATTGCAGAAGAAAATAAAATTTCGAAATGACAAGAGGGTGATAAAATTATGACAGAATTTTACTTTTAGGTAACTCTTTAGGTAACTTAAAGAAATTCTTAATTGTGTCATAGATTGTTTTTTTAAACTAAAACCTTTTCACAAAATTGTGGATTAATGTTTAAAAGATGTGTCAGTCTGATTTACTTAATTCAATGAATTTACTATTGTTTGCTATGCTTAGAATTATTTATACTAGATTTTTCCTCCCAGGAGGTTCAGTTTCTATCTCTCCATATCTATAAACAGCATAGTATGTTCATATGTTAAACATTTTTTAAATGAAAATGAAAATTGAGTGATCCTTTTCTCACCCTCTAGACACTTTAAACCTGCATGACTTTCTTCCGCTCAACTCAAAAGAATATATTTTGATTCACCCAGGTTTCAAAGAGGACAATTAAAAGATGATTTTTTTTGTCGTAGGTTAAAATAAGCAGTTCTGTATGCAGCGGTCAGCAAGCAGTTAAGAAAACTGCTTCTAGAAACAGCCCATCAGTAATGATCACACGGTTTTAGATTTTAGTAATATCTTTGTTAAATGGACCTTAGGGATCTGGATCTTTAACCAGTGCAGGCCTGTGGAAAGCTTGGCGTCAGGGTCATTTAAATTGTTAATAGGGCCTTAAACGGGGGAAGAATATTTTATATCATTATGAGCTGTGAATGTAAGCATGGAGGTTTTTATTTATTTATTTAGCTTTTCTCTCAAACACCCGTGTTTTTCACAGCTACGCTCGCAATTTACCGAATGTCAGCATCTTCATTAAACTGTGTGATAATTAATTAGCACCTCATTACATAGACAAGCATCTGAAGTGAAACGTACGGCTGGCCGTAATTCATGCTAAGCATAAAAAATGAATTTTTTGTATGTGATAATGACCTCAGAGATCGAAATGTAATGCGTGGCATATTGATATTTCAGCTTGATTATGTTTATTAGTTACGCCAGGGCTTATGTTTATAACAGAGCACATGTGTACTATTACTGTCAACAGAGTCTACGAGGAATAGATTGCTTTTTCATAGATAGAAAAAGTAAGGTTGTATTTGTAACATTAGCAAATGCATTATCTAACATCAACCAGCAAGGAATATTATAGCTATTATAAGTTCTGTCATCATTTGCTCGCCCACTTTTCATTTCTAAACCTGTATTTTTTTTGCAGATTTAAAATTAGGAATTTAAAGAATCTTGGTGACCATACAACTACTGATCATGCAAATTGACATGCATTTGTTTCGTGTCTATACCATAGAAGGAAATGTGCATCGTCTGTTTGTAACATTCTTCAAAGTATCTTATTTCGTGTTCTTTTGAAGAAAGTCAAACAGGTCTGAAATGACAAGAGATGAACTACCATTAATACACCTGATAAAAATTGTTAACTAAAAAATCTTCGTCTCATACATATTTTTCATGCTGACATATTTGGACAGACTTTGTGTTATTCCCTGTTTTACAGTTTGTTTTTCCATCCAAACACAGCATCTGAGTTCCTCTGTTTCTACCACCCGCACCACACCATCCGACTCTTAATACTCCTCATATACATGAATAGAGAAAATCGACGCATAAATCCGATTATTAGTGAGACAAACGGATTTATAAAAATTACGCAATTGAGAAAAAGAACCATTTCATTTTGGGTTTCTAGGGATGCGGCATACACACTTCTAAACCTGTAGTGTATGTGTTCTTATGGAGCTTGCTCTTAATGGCAACATCAATTTGTGGTCCCACAACTTAAGGAAATATTTATCTTCGAGCTCATTCAAGGGAGAACTGAAATAGGAGACTATAATGTGTTTTACAGCGTGTTGGCCACAGGAACATTACATTATACAGTTTGGTTTAACAGCTTTTATTTCATGTTTTCAGTGGCACAGGAGATTCCCGTGGAGTCAGCTAACCTTTCTGTTACTCAAATTCACACGTGTGTTTATCTCCCTATATTACTTTTTAATTTATTTGCGTTTCTTAAGCAAAGCTGAGTGCTGACAACCATAGTTGATGTAGACAGCTGAGCGACTTACACTGGAATAAAAGACCTTGACTCATTACAATTCAGCTCAAAGTTGTTCTCTAGTACCACCTTTGCTCAGCAACTCCGTGTTTTTATTTATATCTCATAGCTGGAAAGGGAGAGCGCTGACAGGATTGTTTCATTTGCGTTTAGACCTCTTCATGCCAACGGTCTCATCTATCATCTGAAGTGATATACGAGCGAGCGTGTCCTCTCTTTATCTCCGCGTGTGCGTGTCGCACAGCGCGCCGCATTGTTGCCATTGTGACCGTGTCACATTCATTTGTTTAAAGGCCCCTTTCGCCCCGGACAGAGACGGATAGCGGTACTTAATTTTCTTTACACAAGATTTCCACTCCCATGTGGCCTACTGGATTCGGCGCTGGCGGTTATGATGGTTATTAATATCTGTATTCAGTCTTTTAATCTGGCCTATCTGTCACATCACGGTGTGACTGCTCCATCTAATCTGAGTATCCTTCAATCTGTCTCCGCTCTGATTGGAAATTAATGAAGGCGAGAGATGTGTGTTTAGCCACGGGCCCGTGCGCCTTACGTCTTGTTTTTTCGTGCTGTTTTGTCATTGCGAGACAGCGTGCAGATGTAGCCCATTTCTCTATCGCCACTGCAGCTGTGTAGTGTAATCCAGCCGTCTGTGATTGTTCGGGGCATTTGAAAGCACTGCTTTGATCCATGCAAAGATTTTTACTCTCCTCTCCTCCACACTGCTAATGTGGTTTCTACTTGTAGTGAAGTGGGTTTTTGCAGAAAGATAGCGGGGGGGGGGGGGGGGGGGGTGATTGTGTTTTGTTTATTGTCTTGTTTTGTTTTTTGTTCTAGCCTTTGGGATACGCGTATAACAGTGACCGTGGATGAGTTTGTCAGACAGCATGTTACAGATGTCTAAGTGTGTGCGTCTAAATGGGTTTACATCATGACAGATGAGATTTGTTTGTAAGCAAGCAGCTGAATATTGAATGTGCCGATCCGGCTCGGGATGATGCGACACGCTGGGATATGCAAAACATTCGGGACCTCATGAAAACCCTGCACCATGCATCAGTTTTGAGGTTGTAGGCTGAGGATCATGAGCAGTTCCTTTCCTTCTCCATACTCTTCTCTTCCCATCACTCTGGTATAAGATCTTGTTATCATCTGTCCATTAGATGTCATTCCAAAACTTTGAAGGCTCTTGTAGATGTTTTTTGGCAAACTCTAATCTGGCGTACCAAGGGTTTACATCTTGTGGTGAACCCTTTGTAATCAAGCAGGTGAAGTCTTCTCTTGATTGTTGACTCCTGAAGAGTGTTCTTGATCTGGCCCACTGTTGTAAGGGAGGTTTTCCCCGCGCCGCCGAAAGAATTATTCAGTAATCCACCACAGTTGTTTTCCGTGGTATTCCGGGTCTTTTGGTGTTGCTTTCAGCCTAATTATGGCTTTCTTCACTAATAAAAACTGATAGCTTTATAGAGACTTTGTATCTCATCTTGAGAGGTGATATCAACAATAACCAAATGCAAATAGCACACTTGAAATGAACTCTAGACCTTTTATCTGCTCATTGTACTTGGTATAATGAGGGAATAACACACACCTGGCCATCGAACAGCTGAGAAACCAATTGTCCCATTATGTGGTGCTTTAACAAGTTGGAGGCACTTATGCAAACTGATGTTAGTCCTATACTGTTCAATAGATTTGGATGTAAAAACCCTCAAATTAAAGCTGACAGTCCACAGTTAAAGCACATCTTGTTCGTTTCATTTCACATTCACTGTGGTTGTGCATATAGCCAAAAATGTAAGAATTGTGTTTATGTCCTGATATTTGTGGACCTGACTGTATATATACATACACATATATACATTCCACATATACACATAAACATACATACATACATACATACATACAAACATACCTATACAAATAGAAACACTCAGCAGAAACTTATGTTATGCAAATATTGATATAAAAACTTATTAATGAAACAAAAATAATTTGTCTATTTACAACTTTACTTTGTATTTTTATCTTTACAATTTTCTAGAAACCCCTCAATACCTTTTTTAACCCAGTTTTTAAACCCCTGTACTAGTGCATTCAACTTGTTTTCTTTCTCTACAGAGCAAGTGGGACAGGAGATCCTTGCCAACCTCGCCACTGACCGCGAAAAGATCCAGAGGTCTCGAGATCGGGTGAGTTTACATTCACACACACATCAACACTTTAAAATTAAGCATTAAGAAATCACACCAACTTACACATTTCAATGACAGAGAAAGCTTGCACCCTGACTGCCTTGATCTCACGCTCCCTCCATATCTTTACACATTAGCTACAATGGTAGATCGAACATACAATGCACATAAAAGAGCGCTTGACAGAGGGCACAGTACCAAGAAGATGACTTTGTAGTCATCCAGTCTCACGCTGTGAAGTCACACATGATGTAAGACTGTCTAAACAGGCAAAGCTGGACAACACAAACACCTCCGGACAGAACAAGGGTTTGTTCTTGAGTCTTCCGCCTGCTGTGATGCTGTAAGTTCCTCCATAGCCTTGTCTCTGAACGTACTGGACGGATATCAAAAAGATGTTTGTGGACTTCAGACTTGGACTGGATTGCACTGGGTTTATGAAATGTTTCCTAAATGTCAAGCTGAATACACTTCCTGAAAAATATATGCTGTACTATATATGATGTACAGAGACCTACGGTTAACATTAGTGGTCTACACTTACAAATGTATGCATTTTTATCAAAATTAAATATATTTCTATAATTACAATAAAATAGCATAATATTGTAACTATTGCAATTTTATTAGTGCTCTCAAATTGTTTAATCTGGATTAGAAGTTTTCAAAATAAATATTAAAATAATAATAAATATTACGATTATAATATCATTACAATTTAAATATGGTCAATTAAATATTCAATTGATTTGACAATCTTATTAATACATTTCTCACCTGCATGGCCAAAAATAACTATCAAGCTCAGAGCAACAGGGCATAATATAGACATACGTAACACGAGTATGAAAGGTGATGATATACAGAACTGTTTGCGATGAGCTTTTTTGAGTCTCACCCCCCTGCTAGTATTAAATATCTCTCCTCACATTCTCACCGCTCCTTTATCTCACCCCTGCCTCACTTCAACCTTTATTTCATTTGCTCTGCTTGTGTAACCGTATTTACCTTTGCATATCTCACCTCCATCCCTCCTGTATCTGTTTGTCCCTGTCATGTCCCCTGCATAGTCTTTCTCTCTCGCTCTCGCTTTATATCTTCCTAGAAGACAGGTATAGAGAGCTCAGTCAGGGGCCCTTCTGATGGCCCCTTATGAAGGATGCTTAAAGATCATAACATGGCAGTTGGGCAGGCAGCTCATTTCAAAGGAAATAAAACATTTCCTTTCAAAGGTCTGCTGTCTACAGAGAATAGCTCCCCTTCCCCGGAGCTCCGACTGGCCCTTTAAAGACGTTTTGCCGGGCAGGAAAAACGGGGAAAAGAAGAGAAGCATGATAAGAAGACATAAGATGGAAAGAGTCGTAAACTGCTTTTCCTGCGAAGGAGACGACAGATGAAAGAGTTTTCGGAGTGTCTATAAACAATCGGCACACTTCTTCGGCCTAGATCTCAGATAAATAGTTCAAGATAATAAAACACTTTAAAAACCATCTAAGCGGCAGTATAGCGAAAGATGTATAAATTTAGCTTAAAATTGTGATGTTGTTTTAAGTGTATTGCTTTAAGTTAAACTCCATTCAGAGGGTTGAATCCAGGGACGCTTCCAAGCCTCTCTGAATCATCTTACCAAAAACGTTTAGTCTGTAATCTGAATCTGCTCTAGATCCGCTCAACCAGTAATCTGTTTCATTGTGGGTTTTGTTTTGGGAACCCAATTCACGGAGAGCTCCGCCATGTGTTTTCTTACTGGCATACCTCTGACCTGCTGACACCGAGAGCGAAAGAGAAAGGGATTGTGGGAAAAGCCGACAGATCTCTCAAGGGACGGATCCATCACTGAGAGAGACATCAGGTAGCTCTTGGCTGCCGGTGCTGCCAGAACCCAGAACCCGCCTCAAACCACATCTGTCCCTGAACTGCCCGCTAACACACATACATATATGCACGCACACATGCTTACATCCCCGCTGACTGTGAGGAAAGACACTGAGGCTTTCTCAAAGAGGCCAGCCAGAATCACATATCTGACCGCTGCCAGAAATCTTGCTTCAGTTCTATAGCAATGTCAGCATTCCTAAACACACACACATCTCGCACACACATGGATGGCTTTTACTTATGTGTTTTGTACGTGAGTGTTGTTCCAAATTTAAAACATATATGTCTGTTTAAAAGAGAAAGAGAGAAATTGTAGTGACAGGAAGGAATGAAGTATGCACAAGAAAGGAAAGGGGTAATTTAAGTATAGATTTCAAAATACATATGGTATTTAAATTTATAGTTAACCCAAAAATGAAAATTCTGTGATGGTTTACTCATCGCTCATGTGATCTAGAACTTGGTGACTTTGCCAGTTACCAACATTCTTCAAAATATCTTATTTTCTACTCCGGGAAGAAAGGTGTAAAGGTTGAAAAATATCAATAAAATACAAACATGATGTTGTAAGTGTGGATGTGAAATTTTTTTTTTATATATTTTGTATATTTAAAAAAAATTCCTTTTCTTTAGATTTCTACAAACAATTGAATTTAAATGTGTTAGTTAACATGAGTTTGGTATAAACAATTATGTTGTTCTGTATTTATTAATATTTGGATAGTTAACCAAAATTTCTAGGAATTCACTTCTTGCAAAAACTAATCATTTTTAAATTGCAAAAAGATTAAATCTATAAACTATTGTGAATCTATAATCAACGCTATGTATTACTTTAGCAAAATATGTCTCTATTCTACTTTTCAAACGAAGTAAAGACTGTTTCTCTTTTTTCTGTGTCTCTTTCTTCTCCAAAGCTGAGAGAGACGGACGCTAACCTAGGCAAAAGCTCTCGGATCCTGACCGGCATGCTGAGAAGGTAAGAGGAAGGTAGGGACCGTTTCTGCTCTCTCTGTGGATGTGTTTGACAACGGCCCTATACAATCACACACTTATTGCTAAGTATTGTTTGCAAAGCTGAATCTATAATTTCTTGACTTGAACTTGCTAAATCTGCAAAATCAACTCACACAATACATCCCGCACATCCTCATGTAAATGAATGATAGTTAAAGCATATCAGACATTGTGAGAACCAGACAGAATGTGTATACTTGTGCTGATTCTATACAGAATTCTGAGGAATGGATTTGCAGGGTTCACCCTTTTATGGAGAACTGAAAGACTGAAAAAGATATTTATTAGATACTAATTAAATCTAAAAAGTCAATTAAATGCCATAGACATTTCTGTTAGTATACATTATATTTTTCATATACATTCTAACACTAACTTATTTGTTTATTTATTGATTTTACACATTTTAGATAAAAGTAAGCTCATGCGGAATTGTAGAGTTCTCAGGTTTTCATAATATTCCTAAAAATACAAAACCAATCTTACATTGCCCTTTTGTTTATCTTTGCAGAAATAGTTCACCCCCAAAATGAAATTTATATCATCGTTTAATCATCCTCTTGTCATTTTAAACCCATACTAAATGTGGCCTTCTGCGAATCATAAAAGAAAGGATTTTGAAGAATGTTAGTAATGAATACCATTGATATCCATTTCTTCTAAAGTCAATTGACCAACAGTTTTCTTTTATAAATATTTTACAAACTATCTTTTTTTTGACAATGACGAGAGAGTAAGTAAACTATGCAAAAATTTTCCTTTTACAGTGAACTATCCCTTTAATTCCACTTTGAGATCTACATACCCTATCTTTCTTTCATTATTAAGTCATAATGAATGTAAGCTAATACAGATGTTGTTTAAGGGATATAGAAAACCCTGTGAATGGTGGCCTTCCGAACACTCCCTAAAGTCTAAAAAGTTTCTGTTAAATGCACAGGTTTGATGTGGGCCTGGTCATGATGAAGTCAATGCTTATCTGCCCTAAAGCAGCTCTGTTATTCCTCCCACTGTTTCTGTCTCTAGTATCGCCTTTAAACGGCAGAACTCATCATTCATATCAGCAAGCTGATGAGATATTGGCTTTTCCCTGTGTGCTAGATGTGAGATATCCAATGCCTCTCTCTCTGTTCCACTCACTTTTCTCCACCAGCCTCATTTCTCCCTCTCTGTCTCTCCCTCGCACACACACAATTCAGTTTAACGTCTGTCACATCTCCGTTTTATAAAGTGCCTTCGCGCCCTTCCCTGAACCGTGACGACGAGGGTTTGTTTCTTTTTTCTCTTTCTGATTAAGAGTAATATGTAAATGACACCAGCTAAATTTAAAACCCCGGGGCCAGGAAGGAAGTGCCAATTGAAATAGATGCTTCAGTGGCTGTAGACAATCAGAACGTGCGCGGCGGGCGAGCGAGAGGGAGAGAGAGCGATATGCTGGGGACCTAGACTGTAACCAATATTTCTGCATATGTCTCCATTTTGTCAAGTCTCATTAGGAGAGCGGCGGCCGCGCTGTGTCACAGGAGCTGTCCAGAAATCATTCATCATCCGCTCCCTCCGTCCTGTTCCATCCCGCCCCGATGCCGAGTAAATAACATGCACTTATTTCAATATTATCATATTAATGTTAAAGTTCAGCTGTCACCTAATGGAAAGACTAAATCAGACGTAGCATTTAAGATATGTAGTGCTGCAGTGAGCGCCACCCAAATCAGGATTTATGAGTTTTATGCGTGCACGACACGTTGTCTTCCTCCGCTGGCTTTCAGCATGAGGGCCGCCGCGTCCCGTGTTTTTCCAGCCTGCCCAGAAAAGGCCTTCTCTCCTTTTTGTCTTTCTCTTTTTTCTCTCAGTTTTGCCTTTCTGCTTCTGAGCAAACACATTTTTGCCTGTGACAATCGAACTTTTTTTGTGTGAAATCTAAATAGACTTAGAAAGGGGAGCCTTTTCAATTTTCAATTTGTTGTTGTTGTTGTTTTTGTTGTTGTTTTTGTGTCTTTTGACTTTTTCCTGATAGCCTTTGTGCTTTTGTTTCCAGTTGTTAGATTTGATGCTATTTTGCTTACATTGCAGAAGGTAGCCAGATCATACTTAAGGAAAAATTAAAATGTTAAGGGCCTTTACTCATTTCATTGTCATTTCAAACCTTTCTAATTTCTGTCTTTAGCAGAACACAAAGGGAATATCTGGTACCGAAAAATAGTGGTACCCATTGACTTCTTTACCCAATATTCTTCAAAATATCTACATTAAATATCAAAATATCTTTGCAAATGGGGGAAATTTAATTTTGGGGGGAAATATCCCCTTAATGAACAGAATTTTATCATTTTATCACCCATATCCATTAAACACATTTTATGTCAATCTTTTTATTTTTTGTAAATTTAAGAATCTGTGTTTTAGTTGTGGAGTGTTTTGTTTTTCGCAAAGTGCAGACGTGAGGTTGATACATACGACAGCGAGATGAACCTGACTCACGGCATCGCTACGTAACCTCTGCACCGATTCTCCGAGTTGCCCTAGTACATTCTCAGTCACTGTAGGTTTTGTTTGTCATGGTGTGGTTCATAGACTCTCAGCAGTGAGTTGAGGACAGAGCATTAGCCTGCCGTGATAAATATTGTTGTAAGATGGAGACAGGGAGGCCAGCTCCGCACCAGATGTTTACCCTGCGTGGAGTGCTCCGTGTGGATTTGTGTACTATACATCCGCTCTGAGGATATTGCACGGGTTTGGATTGTCGTTTACCCATGCTGACGTTTCATCCCAGTTTTTACAAAGTTCAGACTTATCTGCAGGGCTGACGGTCCGAGACATTGTGATATGGGAGAGCTGTTAATGTCTGTTCTCTGGGCCACGGGGAGATGGGGGCCCTCAAAATTTTGTCGTAGGCCTTGTTAATTTTACCCAGCTAAAACACATTAAAAAGAAATTCATCCCAAAGGTTTTTAACAAAAGGTTTTAACAGTGATAGTCTGGTAATTCGGCCCCCAATCAAAGTAATCTCACGGCGGGCGAAACGGTTCCACACGTGATCTCCCCAAACGGACTTCTACTAAGCTCAGCCTCCTCATGCTCCAGCTAGATATCAATTATTAATGGACAGCTTCTGAAACTCCTGAGGGTTTTAATTATATTGTCATGGTCATACTCATCTCATTAAGTTTTAATGCCTAAGACTGCTTCAAGAAATCATAATATTATTAAAGAATAATCACAGCAATTAATACGTTTGCCTTGATGACGGATAGTTTAATACACAAATTATCGAACTTGAGTCTTCAAAGCAGACTGGGAAGAGGATTGAAGCTGCGGTAACAATGTGACATTGTAGAAGAAGTTCTTAGAAAAAGCAAGAGAGGCAAAAATAAGTGTATAAACTTAGTCGGATGGAGTTGGATTGGTTTGCTTTGTAAGAAAGCATAAACAGATGGTTTTGGATGGAAGTACTTGTACTTTTACCTAAAGTGAATGTTTACCCAAAATAAACATTCTTTCATTGTTTACTCACCTTCTTCTCAAACCTGTAGGACTTTCCAAATTCATAAGAATATATTTTTAAGCCTATTGAAACAATTGGCCCTCAGTTGCTTATTTTGTGTGGACAAAAACAATGTTAAAGGTTAGCAACATTCTTTAAAATATCACTTCAAAAAATAAATAATGTGGCATTATATTAACCAAATAAAATACTTTACCGACGGATAATTTCTTTAAAATTTACAATATTGTTTTTGAGTTTATGCAATTAACAAAAGTATTTACTTAACACAAATATATTTGTAATATAATTGTAATATTTTTGCTAAATTGTAATAGAAATATTTTTGTTTATCAGATTGACTCGTTTTTCACTTGCATTTTCACAACATTTAAATAGTAATTTAATTCATTTCAAAGCTTTAAAATGTACTGATTTTTTAAGTGTAAATTGTTTAACGGAAAATCACAGTAAAAAAATGTTTAACACAGGTTTGAAATGACAAGAGGACAGAATTTTTGTTTTTGTGTGAACTGTCTCTTTTAGGCCTGCCTATAGTTATAATCTGATCTCAATAAACATTATTTTATAAATGAAGTGTTGTCAACAATAATTCATGCATTTTAGGATTTAGATTTTAGTTTTATTTAAATATATTTATTTACAGCCGGAGGCAACAATTAGCAAAGAAAGCTGTTGACGATGTTTAGATATTGAGAAAAGAAACTAATTCATACTTGAGATCTTTTTCTTTTTTTTATATTGCAACACACAATTCTCTTGACACAACCTCAAACTTGTTGTGAATAGTCCTTCACTGAGAAAGTAATGATGGTTTCTTAAAGTTGCAAAGGTGGAGGATGGCTAAAGACCTCCTGCTGCTGAGGATGAAGTGAGGGAGCAAACGAGAGAGAGAGAGAAGGGTAACATTGGGATCAGTGCCCGGCCCTGAGATCTTGCTCAGCCTTGCCGACTATCCACGGAGACCAGGGGCCTGATACCGCATGCAGGTGGTCGAGTCAGTCGCCAGGCAGATCAAAAAGTCAAACCCCTGGGTGGACTGCCCTTTGAAATGGGAATGGGGCAGACATATCAGACAGAAAACATAACCAAGCCCCGCACCGCAGAACAGCTCCATATTCATGGCCCAGCTTACAGGAGCCAGTCCTCGGCCTTCTGAAGAAGCGGTACGGCTGAACACTGATGAAGTCATCAGGTTCTCAGCTTCCACGGGCCTGCGCGCTTACCTTGGGTGCGCGACGACGCCAAACAATGGAAGCGCCCCGCTTGGTTCCTCTCCCCCCAAATGTTTTCTGATTTATTCATATTCATAACACGAAAAACGTGAGGCTGAGTAGCTCAGACTTCGTACATCTCGAACAGCTGTTATACTTTCCTGTCACTAAGCGCTCTGATCCCAGCAGCGATTAGATCAGTAGACGTGGTTTTGCAAGGGGTGAACCACACTGTCACCTCTATGTCTTCCTTGATTTCGCTCCCGTCTTCTTTTGTTTCAGCTTTCTGAGAGTCGTCATCCACGCGGCGTGATGGCAGACAAAAACAAGGGGGTAGCGAGGAGGGAGGGTACACAAAAAAACACAACGTGGCTGTATTCTGGTGTTTGCCAGTCCCATTAAACAGACATTTGCAAACAATGTCAAGAGGGAGGAGATCAAAGCGAGAACCCCAGAAAATCGGCGACTGAGCAGAAAGCTCTGATGTCCTGAAGATCTCCAAATTTAGACTTCTGCCGTATTGGCTCCCTGTTTCTTTCCCGGCTTGGAATATTAACTACACGCTATGTAGGTCATATAATTAATGTGATTCCCGAGCACCAGTGGGCTGTTGAGGGATGCAAAAAGATCGAGTCTTGGGGCCCTCTTGAAGTGTTGTTATGAAGTTGAACAAAAAGATTTGATATTATTTCTAATTGGAGCTGAAAGATAGAACAAATTATAGTTCAGTGTATGTTTTCCCTCTCCTCGCGATTCTTTTATTCTTTTATTTATTTGGTTTCTCCCTCGTTTAGCAAAGCGAGGGGAAAAGCCTCGTTAGGATGCAGGAGTCGAGGGAGAGGGGTGGAGAAGCGACGGGGGCACGGCTCTTTCTCCCACACACTTTCTCTTGCGCGCACGCCGCCATCCTCGCAAACAGAACTCCCACACGTACTTCAGCACGTAGTTTTTGCGCAAGTGTGCGGTTCTTTGACATCAAGGTCTGTTGTCAAAACAGTAATGAGCGATTGATATGGAGACTGACAGAAGAACAAAGATTATTGAAAAGCAAAGTAAATTTACTCGGGTGTCTTTCTTGATGAATTACTGCTGAGCTCTAGTAACACAAAATTGTGACTGCACAGGTGATTCTGACTTTCTTACACAATTTCTCTTTTCCAAAACTTACTGATCACACTGTAGGCGTGCTTCCGCTCAACGCATGTTCAAAGGTTAATTGTTACAACGGTTAGTCACATTCTTAAGCAACGTTGTGGGTTTTCTTTTCATTTTACTACAACTAATAAATATGTTTTTAAAGGGGAAGTTCACCCCATTTTTATCCACTTAACTTCAAACTTGTCTGACTTCAGTGAAACATAAAGATAATTTGAAGAAGGTTGGACCATTGAGCACTAAAAACCGTGTGATGTTTGGATACAGAGCACACCAGTCGGTGGGGACCAGTGGTTTTCTTTTACCCACATGTTTCAACTTTTTTTATTTTTTGTTCTGCAGAAGAAAGCGATAAATACAGTTTGGAAATTACAGAATTTCATTTTAAGGTGAACTGTCCTATGAGAAATAACATTTTAAATACTTATGGAATGTAATGTAAATAAATGTAATATAGTAATTTAAAATAGTATAAAAAATTGTTTACTATACACATTTCTTTGTCATATTTGTGTGTATGGTCCATGCATGTAGTTTTTTATTTTATTCACACTTTTGGCAACACAATAACATGAAACTGTGCACTCTTTAATGTATAGTTCTTTATGATATATTACAGCAAGCACTATTTTTTATGCCTGCCTATGCAAAGCTTTCACAATCTATCACTTAGGAAGTTGACAGACAATTTAGATGTTGCCTACTTTATGTAGGCCGTAAGCAGATCACTAGATTTTTGGAGTGAATGACTTTTGCCATTTTATTTTGTTCCTTTAAAAGGTCTGTGTTTTGTATTTACCTCTAAGCTCACAACAAATATGATGACGTGTTTTGTTAACCTTTTTTAATTCTAAGATTGTTGTTATAAAGCTCTGTAACTTAGTCTGGAAATAGACAGTCTACACATATCATGAACGCATCTGCAAGATTTACGGACGTATTAAGTATCCAGTTTCTTTCCCTGTTTCAGCCCTCACACAGACCTTTTAGACGCTGGGGTGTTTGGGACTCTTCGGGAATGCAACATGTCAGGTTTATTTTGGATAGCTGATACTCGCGACAGCTAATGTGTCACAACATTTCAGTTCAGGTGTCTGGAGCGAACATACTTTTAGTCTGTCAGCTGGCACAGTGTGAACGTATGTATGTATGCAAATGCACTTTTGACCTCTGACCTTTAGAGGACCTCTGTTTTAAATGGCCTAACATTTCATATAGACTACCAGTGTAATGTTTGGACACACAGTTTCTCCTGATTCTAAGACTTTTGATTGTAAGGATTATAATTGGGTTTTTCAATATTTTAAATTCAGAATTTTTTTTCTAAAACTTAGATTTTATTTTTTATTTTTTATTCCAATAATGTAATTTTTGATTTATGAATTATATATTTTTTATGTTATATTTATTATTATGTTTTATCAGAATTGTGTTTTTTATTATTGTTTTGAAGTAACAATCGCTCACAAATGTTTTAATAGTGTTGAATAGCAAAGTTGGTTGAATTGTTTGGAGTTTACACCTCTTTTATCAAGACAACGCAATTATATTCTAAACATTTTAAAACATAATATTTTTGTGCACAATATCAATTGGTGTTTTTATTATATTGATTACTTGAGCAGAAGCACTTGTGTCCAAACTTTTGACCTGTGGTGGTCAAGTCTAAAGCATGACTTGATGTCAATTCTACATTTCTGATTTTTGTTTCCCTTTGCGATAGTGTTTCAGATAAGCAGGTTTTGTGGGAGGAGCCTCTTCTTACTGTATGTTGTGCTGGCCACCTAAGTACTTGATAATGAGCCCCGATGGCTCCATGGTGTGTTTGTGTGGATGTATACCATCAGTGTGTAGCGCTGTAAAGTTTCATGAGCATCTAAATGAAAAGTGTGTGTGAGGCAGGCTGCCGGGATGTTGATAGGCCTCTGGATAAACCCCTGTGGCACACGCGCACCTCAGCCTCATTACCCACTGCTGAGAGCATCATGGGTAACAATGACACTTAAACTGTGTATGTCTCTCCCACTCCTATTAGTGTTGATTGCCTGCTTTGGAAGGCACACACATACTGTATACACACACACACAAACATGTTTCGGCAACAGAAAAACTGAGTACTGGCATGTTAAAAGTGCTGAGCTTTTTCTTAGATATATAGTTTGAAAAAGTAAAGTGTATTTTTTTAGACCTCTCTCTCTCTCTTTTATTGTCAAATCATTAAAGAATCCACTTAAAGTAACAGGTTACCCAAAAATAAAAATGCTAGAGAACACAAAAGAAGATAATTTGAAGAATGTTGGTACCTGTTTAATTATATTCTGTGGTCACAAAAACAATGCAAATTGTTTGGTAACCGACATTCAAGAAAGAAATTTAGCTTTCTATGGCTCAGTGTTTAAGGCATGGCGCTTAAAATGCCAGAGACATGGAATCGATCCCAGAGATTGCACATTCTCAAAAACAATCTAATGCAAAAGTATGCTGCAATGTGAGTCGCTTTGAATCAAAGCATTTCCCAAAAAGTTTAAAATAAAAAGAGCTAAGTTAATCATGACATCATTTCATTTTTGAGTGAACTGTCACTTTAATGCAGCCAACAAATGATATGTTGTTAAATCAAACCTAAAAGTTACACAGAGGTGACTTTAATAGTGCAATAGATATTTATCCTTGAAACAATCCTGTGTTTTACACCTTCGTGTCAAGCCATCTTTTTCACTTTTCCAATGATTAAACTCTGTGGGGTCGCATCGAGTGACATTGGAGTGACGGGCTTCTCCTACGTTTTCCTTCCGACCTTATAAAGGTAGCCCTCGTCAGGGTGTTATCCGAGCTGTTTTGAGATCAGTGACTGCGTCCCCCTTGAAGTGGCTGCAGTGTTACTCCAAGGGCAGCATGGCTTTTGATCTGATGTCGGGCGGCTGTCGCTGCACAGGCCCCTGTGATTGTCCTGCGGGGAGGAGAGAGAAAACTTCAATAAAAACTTTCACTGGAAGTTTTTGAGTGACAGCCAAAAAGTCTTTTGCACTTTGTTGTAAATCCTGAAATAAAACGTATCGGGATTGATGGAAGTTTCTATAATTTTAGTCCATTGTTATTGTAGTTTTGTTTTATATTTTTTAATAAAAAATTTTTTATATTTTTTTATATGAGAGGTGTATAATTTGAGCAAACAATGTGCAATATTTTAGCAACAAATGTTTTTTTTATTTAGTGTATTTTAAATCTGATTATATGGAAACATACTAAAGTTAAAACAACAAAACCAATATGAACGTTTCTTCTACATAATTGGTTGTTGAAGGCTGTTTTTGTACACTTAAGTTTGTTGTGTTTGTTTGAGTTAACTCATTTACTACAGATTCTTTCAGTGTTTCAGGGTGAGCTTCGGTCTCCAACATGATTTAAAGTAATGAGGCAAAGACATGATATTTCTCTCTTTTCTCGCTACGTTTTTTGTCTCTTTTTCACTTATTGATGCTATTAAAACCCTTCTGTTGTGCTTATTATGGAGTTTTCGTCTCGACATTTTAGTAGCAATTAGAATCTTGCTGGTTGTTACTGATTTCAGTGTGCTGTTGTGTGACGTTTGCTCTTGATACAGGGTATATTTTAAGCTTTTTTATATTTACATATAGTATACATTCACAGTTTAAGAATTAAGGTAGTAACAATACTTTGAAATGTATTAATTGTTGCTTAGATCAATTTGTAAAAATATGATGAACCGAGGCCACATGTAAAAAATCAATATGACTTATCGCTATTTTAATACACTCTACGTTCTCATTCCAGACATATTCTCCATCAACTCATTTCCACAGAAGTAAAGTGAATCTTTATTAACTTTTGTTCGAGAAGTTGCATCATAGATGTTTTTCCCAGTTTTCAGCACTAAATACACACCATGAAGAGCGATGATTATTTTATTTAGTTCCAATAATATTAAGATCTTGCAAAATAAAACCATATTATAAAACTATATATACAACTATAAACAGCTTTTCTATTTGCTTCTATGTAATGGATCACTTGAAAACTAAACACTTTAGAAAAATGACGAAATGACTGTTGCTGTGAATTGGTTCGAATATTTTGGATGCATCACATGTACAGCAGTTGCTTCCGCAGTACTTTAGACATCATAAATCAGGTTGTTAAATCCTCGTTTTTGTTGTTGTTGATGACTCTGTAATCTGTCTATGGCTGGATGTAACGGCCTAAGACATTTACAGAAGAAGTCTATGTGAGCTCATCTCCATCCGAACATATATTCACCTTTGCTTTGAGTCTCATATACTTGGGACCGATCGAGATTTTGTGTAGATATTGCGATAGTCAGGAATTTTGATAAAAATGACACCATTGGCCTTGCATTTTACAAGGAAGCGTGTTTTGTTTATTTTGTGAGGAAAGTTACCTTGAGATTTTTGGAGGATGATGTGGCTTATTTAGTAAGCTTGCTGTTTTTTTTGCCTTGAAGAATAGAAAAGTGGTTGAGAGCATTTGGACAGCGTGTTTACTTTAATAAACAACACTGTTAATATTTAATCTTCTCTTGTTTTTGATCAAGCAGAGTTAGATGCATATTGTAGATTTGAATTACTCGAATTGACCGATTTGAAAGTCCAGTTTGTGAAATCTAGCGGCATTTAGGGGCGAAGTTATGAAATGGCAACCAAGAGCTCAGGCCACTGCTCACCCCTTCCTTTCAAAACATTACGGTGGCTGACACAGGACAAAGATTTTGTCACGTTTTCGCTGAAAAAATTAAATTGAAGAGGATCTACTCTATATCTATAAGTATATCTATATATATTATGTTGCATTTTTGTCAATAGATCATCCTTTTAATTGCACATTTATGCCTATAAATACAGTTTTACTTTGTCACTCAGTTATGCAGATTCTTTTGCATAAGTTACCTGCATATACTATCCTTTTATCTTACTCAATCTCTGCTTTTCTCTCTCTTCTTGCTCTCTCAACATTTCAGTTGTCTCTTCTCTTTGTCTTTCATCTTTCATCTTTTCACTTTCAGACCCCCCTTCATCCCTTACTGGTCCAATTAATGTGTTTTGTGTTTAAGTTAATAAGTGAATTGATAAGAATCTCAATGTCAGTGGCTGACAGGTTTGGCATGTGAGTGTTTGGGTGCATGTTTTTGTGTTGGAGAGCGAGAGAGCTCATGCTGAAGGCCCCGAGGCATGTAAGGACTTTATGGTTCACCTCATGTGCTCATTAAGACTGTTGTTCTGCTTTTGTTGCATAATTACCTAATAGCAGCTATAAAAACGACTTTGCCATATTTGACTGACAGATGATAGTTAGCTTAGTCAAGAAAAACCTGTCTTTTTGTCTCACTGAGAACAACTTCTTTGGGAGGGAGTGTGTTGTCAGTGGTTTGTAATCATTAAAGCTCATTCTTCTTGCGATGTGAGGTCAAAGTTTGACGTCCCTGCTGTCATTTTTGGTGGTGGTCAGGACTTTGTTAACTTGGGCTTTTTATTTCTTTCAAGATTCCACGTTTTTTTATTCTTGCAAGATTTGATCCTACAAGATTTTTTATTCTTGCAATTTTAAAATTTTTACAACAAGTACATTTTGCTGAATTGTTGTGTTTTCATAATGACACAGTTGAAGTTGATATTTTCCCCATACTTAAAAAAGGAAGATACAGAATGCTTAGGGAGGAGCAGGTGGATTCGCGGTAATGCAAGATGTCAGGGCCAGGTCAGAGTTCATGGGGATCTTTCCTCAAGAACCGATGAACCAAAACAACCTTTTTAAATGACTCATTGGACTTTTTGTTGCTCCACAAATTGTTCAAGCATGACCATTGAGAAATGGCCTGGACTATTGGATTATGGGAAAGTGGTCTAGTCATAAACTAACACTTTATACCACAGGCTGTTAAACAAGAACTGGCAAACAGATGTTTGTTTGCAGCCCTGTTGGAAACATTTAACATTGTGTTCATTCTCACAGCTTTTATATGGTACACCAGAGCTAGTTGTCACATGGGGAAGTTGTCATGAAGTCTTTATTCAAGAAGTAATATTTAAAAGAAGTTATAGTTCAAAAACTATATTTGTTGTTCAAACAATTTATTTTGGATGGTACATATTTTTTATTATGTTTTTAAAGTTGTTGTTTTTTAATTATAATGTTTTTTATAAACATCACTGTATATGTTGTCACAAGAAAAGTGTAGGTAGCACACAATGGAGAACACAAAATAAGCTATTTTGAAGAAAGCTGGCACCCAACAAGTGAATGAGTTCCAGCTACCAACATTCTTCAAAAATCTTCTTTTGTGTTATACAGAATAGTATAATAGTATAAGTCATACAGGTTTAAAATGACAAGAGGGTGAGTAAATGATGATAAAAAAAATTAATTTTGGGTGAACTGGCCCTTTAACATTCCCTATGAAAAAGCACCTAGACTTACATATAGAGAAATCAATGTACTTATCAAATACTGGACTTAAAAAATGTGTTCTTTGGAATTCTTATAGGCCTTGTTTCATGTCTATGAAAATCTCCTGTCTTGACTTTCTCTGTTTTTTTTAAGTGGAGTGTGGTGCAATACACACTGATCCCGAGTCAGTTGTAATTATAGCTGCCATACGCTGGCACAGGCTAATGACAGGTCTGTGGCCTGTTTGGCTTTTGTTTGTTTGGAGTACTATCCTCCACAGTAGGATATCTTCCCAGCTGGCAGTGCTTGCTGGCCCTTGGCTGTGTCTCTGGGTTGGAGAAGCGGCCGGTCCGGGTGCTACACTGGGCCGCGTGCCAGCTGGAGACCAGACTTCTCAATCCAGATCTCCTTCTCTCTGCGCTTCAGCAGAGAAGCTGGCAGACTCCCACGGCAACACCCACGTTTGTTTGCACCTCCAGGGTCAACAGCACCCTGTCGCTACCTGTCTCCCTGGATCACACCTCGCTCCCAATGCTGAGCCAACTCCCAAAGCGAAAAGACTCAGTCATTTGCTAGATCCTCTGTAGGGATTTACCAAGAACTTTAGTCTTGTAACCCTGAGATGATTGGAGGAGAGATTTATGGGAGTAGAAAAATAGAAGCGTTGTTTTATTGACTGAAAGTCTATTATGTATTATTAAATATTACATAAACGTATATTTATATTAAAAGTTGTAGTTTGCCCAAAAATACTAATTCTGTCACCATTAACTCATTGTCTTTCATTTCCAACCTGTGTGACATTCCTTCTTGAGGACACAAAAGAAGATATTTTGAAGTATGTTGGTATTCTAACAACGGTGGTACTCATTGACTTGAATTTTTGTGTCCATACAATAGAAGTGAAGGGGTTCTTATTTGAAATTATTTATTAGCGCACGCTGTTCAAGATCACATTTCATTTTCCAATTAATTCTTGATTGGTTATGTAAAATAAAATCCCACCTTCATGTTTTTCCTCACCGAGAATCTTGTTTCCGCGCTTTTAATTCCTTTTCTGGACCCGTGTCAGCATTAATCATAGTTTCTTCCATGTAAATACAGTGTAAATGTAAATATAACAGTTTCAGGCCTCATTTGAGCGACTGGCCGAGGTTTAGCTTGTTTAACCAGTTGTAATGGTCTGAGTAAGAGGTGGCTTGGAATCCCTGGCATTTTGTTTACAACAAATAAGGTAATACAAACATTCTTTTCCGTCCTCTCTTAAATCCTAGGACAAGCATTACTGCATGGCCAGTGACACGTACGCTCCCACATTCACAAGAGCTGTGTAATTAAATATCCTTTGCAATTTTAACAGCTCTCTCTTCCAATACTCATCCATGACCCTTGCATAAATGAGTGTTTTGTGCGTTGTGAGTAGACTTTCTGTGTGTTCACATGTACATCCATCCTCCATAGTTGACCCGGTCAGCACGTTTGTATATTTCACTGTTTGTTTGCTTACAACGATGCTTCCTGTCGTCGCGCCAGCGCTCGGGAGCAGCCAGCGTTTGACGGCGCCACTCCTCAAGATGTTAAAAGGAAGCTGTCGGGACGGTGCCCGCTGGCCTGGCAGGCCTGTGTCACTTTCTCAGCTTGTTTGCTGAACGGGTTCAAATCTTAAAACCTTAGCCGACCTGAGCGCATACCTGCTGGTCAAACACTTTCTGGAGTCTCTTCTTTAGCATTTTTGTGATGTTGCCAAGCTATTTGCCTGCACAGAGAGACACAGAGAGGTTTGTGCCTGAACGCTGAGCAGGCCTCGCTGGCGGACGTAAGCTTTATTTAATAAGATGTGGATGCGTAAAGTCCTGTCTAAAAACTGCTCTGTGGTGAAGGGTTTTAAAGCTTCACATAAACCATCCTAAATACTGCTTTGCTTTCACAGATCTTTCATTATAAATTCTGTTAGGTCATGCAGCCAAGCAGCACAAACAATGTCAGAATCAAAAAGATTAAAAGATTTGTTGTTTTATTGATGTGTGTAAGTCGACATGTAATTAAAAACGTACTGTTTTCTAGCTATATCACAACATGACTGACAACATGGCTCTAGCAACAGTTGTGTCAGTGGTTTGTCACATTTTTTAAATTTAAAGGTGCAAATAAATTTTCAATCTAAAGTCAAAAGTTAAACATTGAAGATTGTTAAAAGTAAAACTTGTAAACTTTTTGTCATTGTGTTTTTAAATAGAGCTCATATTAGAGACAATATATCAGTATTTTTATTTTTGCTCTCCAATTTGTTAATTTGCCGAAACTGTTTTTATTTATTGAACCTTATTTGTTGAATTTATTTAATATATAATTAATATTATTCACTTTCATTTTTAATTCATCATGATCTTTAATTGTGTTAGATGCTCACCAGCTAATGTCATTTCACTGACATTTCTCCAATTATCTTAAAAACCCTGAAAAATAATTATGCTTAAATCTTTTTTTTATAGACAAAAATACAATTATATTTATTTCCATTACATTCTAAATAAACATATAAGTTACATTCAATACTTTAAATTAGACACCGTTACATTATAACAAAAATACGTAAATTTCCTCAAAAGGAGATTATGGATACCTCAATTAAACCATGTAATGAAATAATTTTTTAACATAATTTGTAGAAATATTAAAATGGTGTGTAACCAGTGTCCATTGTTAAATTAAGTAATTAGTGGCACATATTAATTTCTGTTGTTTGGAAACAAAACCAATGCAGGTATGGGTGCTAGTTACCAACACTTTACAATGTATTAAAATATGTTCTTCTATTTGGTTTCCAACTTTTTTTTAATCAGAATATATCATTGAAATATGTTGTATATTTAATGATATATTATGTATATTATTACAGTTATAACCTGTCCTTTGCCTAAATGCTGCAATTCTTTTAGTCGAGTTAAACATTTGTTTATTTCTGGGTGTTTTCGCAGTCCATGCCCTAGCCTTGGACTCACAAGTAGAGAGTGAAAGGAGCATGCATTGTCTCCTGTCAGTAATCGATAGATGGATGGAGTGTTAGCATGCACCCTTCACCCTCCTTCACTCCGCACAGAGTGCTGACCCCTCTTACCAGCACCAATCACAGCCTCTTTTACCCACTTGTAGCCTTCATTTATTCACTCGTCCTTCTGTTCTCATTTATTGCTATATTACTGAGAAAATTCAAGGTTCCAATGACTTCGTTTTTGAGTCACTCTTCTTACTCTGTTGTGTCTTTAGTTTTTTCTTGTTTAGTTGTGGCTTCTTTGTGTGGTTTATGTGTTTAGAGCCAGGGTCTCTCCTGAATAGAATGAGCTCGCTCTGGCTGAGCTCCGGACGGCGAGCAGGCCAGGGTTACAGCGGCAGGCTGCGTTGTATTGTGGTCTTCTCAACAGGGTCTTTGTGTTGACACTTCCTCACAGTCCAGTACAAAGAGAGCAGTGAAGACCAGTCAACTGCAAACCAACAACAGCGACAGAGTCTTCCAGACCAGAACATAATGACCAGAGACACACGCTATTGTTTTTTCTTCTGTGTGCCGTGCAAGGATTGGATCTAATTTATAAGATGCTTTTGTATTTTGTCAAAAGTCAGTCTGTGTATTTTCTTTCACAATGGGTTTTAATGATCTATAAGGTGTACAACTTTTATTCAAAGTGACTATTGACATAACCCATATCGAGATTGACCTTAATGCTTATGATGTCATACAGCGTTTGGTGCGATCTTTAACATTTAACAGTTTTCCAACACCTCTTCTCCTTGTAGTCCATTTTGTTTCCTCAGCTCCTCTCATTTATTGTCTCAACAGAATATTTCCACCATCACCTCTAACTTTACTGTTGACATGATCCAAGCAGAGCATTTTTTGTCGGACTGATGTGTTATAAGTGTTAACAAAAGGCCATGGGCCATGGTAATGAATGTGTGTTCGGCTTGTTCCAGCTGACTGATGGTGCTGATTGGAGTTTAAAGAGTCAGACTCTTGGGGGGGTTGGGGGTGATGCCTATATTTTTAATATAGACCTATTTTGTGTCATCTTAAACAATCTGGCGTAAGCTGGTTTGTTTTTTGAAAGTTTAAGATCACTTGACAGTGATGTTCACATTGTCTTAAAACCCTGGGAAGAAAAGAGTATACTTGACAAAAATTATATTTAATCATATTAAAATATACATTGCAATAATATATTGATAATGTACAATTGGAATATATAATGTATTGACATAAGTTATTATATTAAATATACATTTTAACATTCCTAAAATCCTTGAAAATGCATTTGCATTGTGGTTTTGGAAATTGAAAGTTGTATTTATTTATTTTGCTTCTTAAATTAAATTACAATGATAATTTTATATACAAATGAATAAATAATATACAGTAAAATATTATAACCATATGTATTTATCATAATAAAACGTCAGTCTTGTTTAGCCTTATACGGTTATATTACACATTACATTAATGCAAGCAATTATGGTAAAAGACAAACTTTTGTGTAATACTACATTTCATCTTTACTTTCTTAGTGACAAGTGACATTTATTTATTTTTGTCATGCCACTTTTAAAAAAAGGTGCCATAAATTCCAATAGTACAATATCTACAAAAAATATTTATTATTTATATGCAAAAGACATGTTTATATTATGTTTATAATGGGGAAAGGTTTAAACAATGAGTCTTTTTTTAAGGTAAAGACTGAAAACTCAAACCCAAAAAAACAAGAGTTGCTTTTAAATGCATGACTTGAACAGAACACTGCACAAAAGCCAACATGTGACCTTTTTCATTTGTTTTTCCATAGATTTAAGAGTTTATATTAATAGATACAGCCAATAAGTAATCTTTAACTTATGACTGAATGTGGTGATCCATCCTGTTTAAGTCAACAGACCAGAACAAGATCAGCAAACCATCTTAAACTTGTTTTCATGCTAAGCGCTTTTATACATCAGAGCCGGAATATTTCTTTACTCCAATTTGATTCATACCCTAAATGTAGCTTTTGGGAAGCCCTGTAGCCCTTATTATGTTAAACACTCAGATTGTACTATCTTATATGTCTCAAAGCGTTTAATGTGTTGTTGGTCAAGGTTGTGTGTTCTTTAAACCAGCAGAACAGAGTAACCTTAAATAGAGGGGAACCTCCACAAGCTCCTGCATCTGGATCCGAGTACTTCCTTTCCAACCTAGAGCATAACATGTTTTCCCTGTTTTCCCCTTAACGGTAAACACTAAGATCCAGAAACAAATCAATGGCGCTTCCCTTTGAAGTGCCTGAACGCATTACGATGGCTGCGTTTCAATCTAAGAGTGTAGCGGATCAATACCTGGTGTAATTGGCTGACACAGGAAGGGTGTGAGACTTTATTATCATTAATATTTAGGCATGATGCGGGAGGACCAAGTAAGGTTAAATGTACGTCGGTGCAGGGCTCCTTTGATCTGGCACATAAGCGGATCGATTTGAAAGCAGAGAGGTCAAGATGTGTTGTACCCGTTTTTTCCACAAAAGGGTTTTGACTCAACAGAATCCTGTGCGGTCCTTACAGTAGTCAACATGTGATGTCAACCGCATCATTGCTGTCACTCAAAACCATCACTGTGTTTTGTCATATGAGATTCAGGTGCGTGCTGCCCATCTATTGCTCTGTCATCGAGTCTCTAGTCTAAATCCTTGTTAACGTGTAAATCCACACCAGCCCGCAGAGGCTGTATTGAATACGAGTAACTCAATGACTGGAGTTTTCTCTCACCTGAACTTAGATTGTGCTTTGTGTTGCTGCTTTGTCAATGCCGTGTAAGCGGATCTATGGGAGGAGATTCCAGAGGCTCAAGGCTGGTGGGTGTCATCGGCAGCCGTCACACGATCCCCGATCGTTGGTTGCAAAATGGCGTCTCGCAGCCCCACCCCGGGGCCTGATGTGGGCCTAGACACTCGTTCCAGTTTGTCTGCACATCCCTGTGTCACATTCCCACAGGTTTCATACCTTAATCATTGTACTTTGGAGGATAAAGATCAGTGGCAGGTGAAACAATGGCCGGCGTCTCGGTTTTCACCAGCTTGTGTCCTATACTGCAGCTTAAGGATCAAGGTCATACAGGTGCTTATGCACGGTGGAGTTTTATTCTTGACTTCTATACATGTATCTATGTCAGGCAAGGTCATGCATCCCGTGCATAAAAGCAGAGAGCCTTTATTCAACTTGTATTGTTGTGACTCTTATTTATACTGTTATTCTTGTTATTTGTGTCATTCCTCTTAGATCTAAACTGCTATTTACAAGCAGCATGACGGATCAACATGAATGCAGGGACCAGAAGTTTGAGGAACATAAGAAAGAAACACTGTAGATGATAGAGAGATGGCAATGGTTCCACAATGCCACATTCAGGTGATCTATTACGCTTTAATTCACAGAAAAGAAGCAAAAAAGCATATTCAGCTTCACTTCTGCATGTGTTGTTGGCGGATGGTTTGTACATAAATGCTTAATGAATAGACCTAAACGAAGCGCACGTCGGCTTGTGTTTTATCTCTCTTTGTGGCGGCCTGACATGAGGCGGCCGTGTCTTTGAAACTACCTCTGGCACTGTCAGAGCTGACTCTTCCCGACTGACAGGGAAAGAGAGAGCGGATGATCTGCCCGTCTCTTTTACTCTCCGCTGAAAAGCTTGTCAGGGCATTGTTTGATCGTAGCCCGGAAACAAGCCTTCTATAGGGGTTGAGATTAACCCAGGACGTTGATCATACATGCAGATAGACCCGGTGAGAAGTCTACGTCACGCTCTTTCAAGGGCATAGCCACCATTGTAATTTGGGGAGAAAGTCATGTTGGAAGAACGCCGGAAAATTTTAAATACTGGCATTTTTCTAAATAACTTCTTTTGTTTTCAACAAATTAAACTTCATAAAGTCATAATTTATTTACCCTCATGTTTTTTAAAATCCATAAATTAAATAATATATTTTGAAAATGTATATTTTTCAGTGGAAGTCAGTGTTGTTTGGTTACCAACATGCTTGAAAATTATTTTAACATTTGTGCACTCTCCTTTCAAACCTGTGAGACTTTTTTGCAGTACTAAAAGAAAGATATTTCTTTTTTTAAATACCGTTTTCTTGTCACTCATTTATGTTTTAACAAACATAAGGATTAATTATTTACAGACTAACAAAAAAATGTCTTTTGATTTGTTAAAAAAGAAGATATTTTGAAAAATGTCTAAGTGGTTTTGTGTCCATACGGAGATTTATGAGGGCCATTCTTGCTCGTTACCAATGTGTTTAAATTTTTTATTTTTATTTATTCACCTTCATTTCAGATATATACAATTTGAATCAAGATGAGGATGAATTAATTATGAGTCGAATAAATGTTTTTCGATTTGTTGAACGTGAAAAGAAGATATTTTAAAAAATGTCACAGGTTTTTGTGTTCATTCAGGGGAGGTCAGTTGGACCCAGTGTTGTTTGGTTAAACAACATCCTTGCAAATCCTTTCAAGATTTATGCACTGTCATTTCAGACCTCTTTTTTTGCAAAGCACCAATAAAGTTATTTTAAAGAAATTAGGCACTTTTCAAAATATTCATTTCATATTCAACCGAAAAAAATTTTTTTGTTTTAACAAACAGTAGGATGAACAAATTATAACTAAATATATGTCTTTTGATTTGATGATATAAAATATCTTTGTTTTTGTTGTGCGTATGAAAGTAAGTCATTCAGGTTTTAAATAAAAAAACTTTAAAGTTGACTTTAAATCAACCGGTTTGTCTAGTACATTCTGGATAGTTTATGTTCATGTACAACTTCTTAACAAGAGAAAAAGTTGTTGTTCTCTAATAAAAAAGTTAAAGTCCAAAAATGTAACACGTGGATCTCCGATTGGATGCAGATTCTCATACCGTAAACCGTTTATTTATTTTTCTTTAGTAAAGGATTGTGTGTCTTGATAAGGTGGCCGGCACCATTGTTAGTAGACGGTCGATGCACAATAAATGCACTGTTATTTAATTCCCTGTTTCTTGCAGAAGCTTAGGCAGTCTTAACAAATTCATTGTTAACCGTCTGTGTGTGGGCGACGTCTATTAGTGTGTAAAAAAGAGCAAGAGGTCACACAAAGGCCTTTCTGTCGTTATGGCAATGTTTTGTCGTGGGGAATAAAGTGTTTTTTTTCCAAGCAGAAGATGGATGTTTAGTACATTTCAATGCATTTATTCGTTTCATTTGTGCTGTTTTGAGACTGGGGCCGTGCAGGAGCGCTGTTTGTACTTGAGTTGTTTATTACAAACATCTCTAATGTTGTGATTTGGTCAAACAATGTATTGGGAATTAGCTCCGTCTCTGCTGGCATGTGCGTTTCGTGGCACCAGCGGGTAAGGAGAAGATGAAGGGCAACCCACGGCCACGTCTCCATCTGTTTGCACGCTTTTAATTGTCGTGGAAGTGAAGACAGAAAAAGGGGTGTGATTTTTTTGCGGCCTCTTCGTGGAGGTATTTCCGTTACATTAAAGAAACCTTGGCAGAACAGTTTCGATTATTGCCTTGTAAATAATCTTATTTGGCTTCGGTCCTAGCTAATGAATGTCATTTACTTTTAAAAACCAGGATTAATTAACGCTCGGCGACCTCCTCTTCCGCCCCAAAGGGAATACGTCTCAATTAGGCTGCTAATATTTTCCTGGAAAATCTGAATGTGACCGTATGCATACATATGCTTCGCTGACATGGAAAATAACCCCGCAATTAATTACGTCCCTAATTTAATGCGGGGCTCGTTTTATCGAAAACTGGCGATTTTCAGTACTTTTCGTCTGCTCGGCTTTTAAAAGGCTTTCTGTTTCGAAACCCACGACAGACAGTCTCGTGGGAGGCGTAAAAAAGTCACCGCCTGCTTTTGCAAAATAAAGCCAGGAAAACAAACAAGAGCCTCAAATTAGATTTCCCAAAACATAACATTCTCTCTTATTAAATGTGCACTGTGGCCAAAATCTGAAATAGCAGGACTCGGCCTAAGCTCTGCTTTTCCTCACTGAGCCATGAGCTCCTCAGTGGCCGTTTTAACTACAGTCTTTAACTAAACCAGCATTCTGCCACATGTGCAGCTACATTTCTAAGTGTACTTCTGAGATTTTTTCTCTCTCTCTGTGATGGAAAGGCAGCCTGCCCCACAACCAAACTTCTCTACATAGAAAGTCAAGTACAGGATAATATCAGATGATTTTGTAGACAGGAGTGTGTGTCTCGTGTGTATCACACTCTTCATCTTCCTTAACTTCGACTGGCTCCAGGTCTGCACGTGTCCAAGTCTGATCAAGGAAATCAATATATCCTACTTATGATATGAAAGCATTGTTAATAATGTAATTGATTTACAAGTAATAACACAGTGCACATAGTATTGATAATGTCACACATTTGAAGCTTGTTTCTTCGATCAACGCCAATGTACTTAAATTACATAAAATCTTGTTTTCTGGTATAAAGGAAACGAGTTTGATTATGAAAAAGGGTACGAAATTTGGCTTGAATTGTAGTTGTAAAATGGAAAGAAAAATAGATTTAATGATTAAACGTGAATAGATCATATTTGATATATTTGATTTGACTTTTTCAAGCTCACGGTAAATTCTCAAAAGCCAAACTATTTGAGAACCTTTCTGTGAAAAAAACTCCCAATTATATTTTTGTGATAAGGTTAAAATTATAAAACATAAAACATCAATTTAGATGTGTTACCTGGCACATATATTTACTTATTAAAATCTTTTATATGTGTTAAATATATTTCAGTGTGAAGTATTGAGGAAAAATCCAGTGGTTACAGTTATTCTCTAAAATGTAAAATAATTGGTTAATGTTTTGAAACAAATTTAACAAATATATATTTTTCATATACACCATTGTTTTTGGTAAATGCTAATTGACATATTTGAGTTAATTTACTTTTTTTAAACAAATACCAAATATTAAGTGTATTTACTTAATTTTAAACCTTTTGAAATTACAAATTTTTTGTGTATATTGTTTCACATAAAATACAATATTTTTTTTCTATTCAATTTATAATTGAAATCAGACTTTGATGCACATTATCTCTTTGACCATGAGGCCTAAGCTTACTATAGTTTTTACAGACAAATTATTCCAAATATTTTTATGATGGAAATACAAAAGTTAGGATAAGGGGTTTTGTTTTGCTTTAGCATGACAATGATTTTTCTTATCATCTGCACTATATTTAGCATGTCAAAGGGCAACCCAAGAGTTGGGATCATGTGTATGTTTGTATGTGTGCATGCATGTGTGGGTGTGTATGCAGGAGTTTAAATACCATTGCTTTGGGGCAAGCGCACGCTCATAAATGTCAAGGCAGAAAGCTGACAACTGATAACTGTGAGAAACAAGATGGTCACAGAAAGAAAGACAGTGAACTACAAGTGCAGAAAAAAGGAGGAGAGGTAAAACAAAAGAAAAGGGGGCGAGGCCTGGACCTGGGCCCAGTGTGAAAGATTATGACCATTAAAGAGATTTGGAGCGGTTGAGGCAAGTGTGCAAATGTTGTGGGGTCATAAGTGACAACTGTATGTACAAAAGTAAATATTTGTAAATGTTTTAAATTGGTTGTTATGTTTTATAACGTCAGGAAACAAGTTGTTTCTATTCTGATGTGTGAATGCATCGATATCCAACATGTGTATATGGTTTTCTTCTTATAATGTCATCTGTACTGGCAGATAAACATGAAGCAAACCATGTGGCGGAGTTCGACATCAACAGTCTGAAAACACAGACCTCACACCTAATGTGTTTTATATCCGTCACATCTGGTTTATCATGAGTAATGTTGACACGCGTCATGATGTTCTTCCTCCGCTTGATTCGAGCAACAATTTTTTGCTCTGTAAAAATCGCAACTTTTTCTGTGTCTGCTGTGTTCCTTTTTCAAGATCAGTGGCCCGTGTTAGAAATACAGCGGGCGACCTTTGACCAGTGGGGTCAGGCTGCCTGGTGATTTTTACACCTTGCTTTTGGAAGCTCTTTGGACTATTAAAAGCTTATTTAAAAACCCGAGCGTGTGTGGTGTATGTGTTATAGCTAGCAGACAGTGGGTGTCAGGGCATGAAGGCAGGGGCAGAGGTACACTATTAAATAAATAAGTGGTGCCGGGGCAGGCAGGTCTTCTGGCTGTGGGCCAGACAGGTAATTTTCCCCTCAGTGAAGTGAGGTTGGGCATTTACGAAAAAGAGAGAGAGGGCCTGCCGGCAGCCGGCCTATCTGTCTGTGCATTCTGCCGTTCATCGCATACCAGGGGCACCATTTCCCGCCTGGAGACAGACAAGCTTGAGGATCTGATTGGCCGCCTGCCAGAGCGCGCTCACAAAGGCTTCTTTGACTGCGGGTCAGTTGGTTAACCAAGCCGTGGAGAGGCAAAGAAACCCCTCTTAGCCAGTCTACATACCCCATTTTCGCAGCTTTTTCTTCTCTTTCGCTATACTTTCGCAGGGCATGTGTGTGTTTGGCTGGGAGTGTGGAGGTGGTTTTTGTACCTGTTGGTAGTTTTATGTGTGTGTTCGAAGGCAGCACTGACTGGGCCTTGTGGGTTTGGAATTCTTTGGCTGTTTGTGAGCAAACAGCCAGTGGAGTCATAGTTCATACCGGGCTGAAGGGTCATGCATGAACTTGACCGAGTGTAAGTTTACAGGACGATTGTTATCTAGGTATAATATAGTGTATATGTTCAAATATGTAGAATATATATTCCAGTGTTATTAAAATAATGAAAAAGAAAATAACTAAAAAATAATTATACTGAAATTATATGGTTCAATTATAAAAACAACAACATAATAATTAACAATAAAAAAATCTATATTAATTAATAGTTATAATAATACTTTTTGTTGTTGTTATTTCTGATCATTTCTAATGGTAAACATATTAATAATTTTATTTCTTTGAGTCCTCAATTATACACAAATTCCATTAAATCTGTTTATTAATAGTATCTGTTAAATTATTAGTTTTATTACTTACCTTGTTTCTTTGCATCTTCTTTCATGTCTGGAAAACACCCGCATTTAGATTATGACTCTATAAGACCAGAATTCTTTTGTAATCTGATTGGTCCAATGGTCAGGACTACTGTATTTGGTAAACTCAGCTTTAAGTTGTTGCATCCCCACCGGTGATGAGGCGACATCATGTGAATTCAGTTTCTTCTATAACAAGTCTCTGACGGCATGTCACGGAACTGACTGGATGACTACAATCCTGACATTTGCTATCTGATTTCTGTTTAAGGATGATAAATCACTTTATCATGACCTTTAGGTTTATTAACTTGTTATTAACACAGATTGCTACAGTTACTAATACACACACAAAGCAAATGTTTAACGTGGTTTAGAATCTTACAGGCACTTTAATAACAACAACAACTCTCTTTCTCTCTCTCTCTCTCTCTCTCTCTCTCTCTCTCTCTCTCTCTCTCTCTCTCTCTCTCTCTCTCTCTCTCTCTCTCTCTCTCTCTCACTCTCTCTCTTTTTTCTCTCTCTCTCTTTGCATATGTGTAATGCATTAAATGCTGCAGCCATTGCTTGGCCTTAGTTTGACCTTTGAGCAAGGGATGCTTTTGATCACAGGAGTTGTAATGCATCTAAACCGGATTCTTCATCAAAACGGTTTCCAAACATCCAACACCTTAGAACACCTAATAAATGTTTTTAATATAAGGCATTCAGCGTGGCTGAATCTGAAGACCTGACAGTAGTGCATGGACATCCAATGTTTTGCCTTTAGCATCACAAAAAACAGTGTGCTGGATCTTTTAAGAGAAATACGTTAAGATCGAGTCTAATTGTTCATCCTTATGCCCCAAATCACATTATGTGGAAGCGCAGACTTTAAGTACAAAACCGCACAATAGGTGTCTGTTGCATTTGTTATGGGAATGCATAAGTCATAATGCTGTGAGATGATGTGTTTTTTTTTGTGTTTGTAACGGGTGTGTGTGTTTCGTCTTCTTTTTCGTCTGTCTGAGAGGCTACTGAGAGCGGATGTGTGAGAGTGCAGAGAGAGGAAAGTGCCCGTGTAAGCTAAAAGATCTTGGACAGCAGGGCACAGGGAAAACGACAGAAAAAAAGAAAAAAAATAACTGCACAAACACGGCTGAAGTTGGTGTTTGTTTCAGAGAGAAGGTGCTGTCTGTCATAGCCTTCCACTCTCTCTTTCTCTGAAATATTGAGATTCAGACCTCCTGCACCTCACTGTACGGTCTCTCTCTCTCTCTCTCTCTCTCTCTCTCTCTCTCTCTCTCTCTCTCTCTCTCTCTCTCTCTCTCTCTCTCTCTCTCTCTCTCTCTCTCTCTCTCTCTCTCTCTCTCTCTCTCTCTCTCTCTCTCTCACACACTCTTTCACCAGCAGTGGAGGAAAAAACCCTAGTGCTTGACTTTGTTATAAATTATTGATTTTCATTCCCTTATAAATTTTCCATAGTGTCCCACAGTCTGTGTATGATATTCTGCCTGTATGTTTATGGAAAGAAAGCCATTCCATCACAGAGCCAACCTGCTTAAACCAAGAAGAAAATGACACTGAGACATACAAAGGGCGGACCACAATCACCCAAAACTTGCTTGTGAATGTTCAATTTTTTCATGAAACACCTCTTTGAAGACGTGAGCATAAAATTTTTTCACAAATATGGATTTCCTTTTCGATGCTGTGGTCCCCTGGCATCACGGGCCCCCATGACCCATAACCTACGAGGTCACAGGAACTAGAAGATGGCGTGCACTTTGACAGCTCAGCGCGCACGCCGCCCACCTATCCCTCTGTCTTTCCCTATCGCTCAGGAGTTTTCTAGCAGAGCAGCAATCCTTGTCAATTAATTCACACAGCTGTCAGTGAGCTTAGAGGTCTCTCTCAACCTCTCCTGTGTCTTCTCTACCATCCCTACCTCTCTTCTACTTTCATGGCATAGATTTTTTAGAGTTTTCCTCAGCATGACCCTTGGAGGCTGCAGGGCTTGATTAGTCAGATTTAGTCCAGAGTCTATTGATCGGAGCCTCCGGGGCAATAACCAAATAGAACCAGTGCAACAAGTCAATAGCGCTGTTATAGCACCAAACCAGTGGCCCGCTCTTCAATCAGTACAGCAGGGGAGAGTCATCAGCGGTGTATTAGTGTCACTCACAACCCCTATCCTACATCCATCTGTCCCTGGGCTTTTTTTCTCCTCCAAACGCTCTCGCCCGTTTTCTCCCGTATTCAATGCCAGTCTTGGTGTGAGATTCTTCTACACGTTTTGTAAGAGGAAGAGAAGGGTCTGCAATTTTAATGGAGTGGCATGGATTATTTAAAGTGACTAAAGCCCCCGTTGTAGTGTCAAGTGGAAGGATGTCGGATGAGATGGTGGTTTCGGAAGATCTGCTAGAGGATCGTGCGAGAGAGATTCTACACAGCGTGAGCTGCTGTTAGAACGATCGGCACGCTGAAGAAACCGACATATTTGGTGCTGGAACATCGAGGGGGCTGTTTTTTATTAAACATATTTCAGTTTTTATATATCCAGTGTGTCTGTGCAACCTTGTATGCTCAAGTTTACAGTTTTTGTAGGAAAGTTTTAGAAAATTTAAACACTGTGCTTTTTTATAGTTAAATAATGTGATATGAAAGCACTGTACTTTTTTGATTGAATAGATATTGGTTAGGTATTTAAACATAAGGGTTCTTAATAATAACAATAAAGATTTATAGCAACTATATTGATAATATCCGCCTCGTGCAAGGTGCAAAAAACACTGCGGGACGGGGAGTGTATTCGCGCAGAAGTAAAACAAAAGTGGTCAATTATTTTTTTTGTCACCTGATTCGCCTCTTTGCACTTTGCATGCATTGTTTATGCAAATACCACACATTTTTGGGGGAGTAAACCCAGGATAAACTTCTTACTTTTGAAAACTTGTAAAACATGTTTATTAACTTAAAGTTGATTTACATGTATAATTTCAGAATACAGAATTTACTATACTATAAAACTATAGAAATGCTTCATTTTTGCCCATGTCTCATGTTCAATCATTAATTTTCTATTTTTTGTATTATAAATGTTTTATATTTAATGTGTTAGTAAAGTTAATAAATAGAAAATTACAGTGTAACCACCTAAAATTGTCCCTGCAACCGCATGGCAACACTTCAACCACACACAAAATATTTCGCATAACTGAGATGTAACAGCTAAGTGTAAATAGTTCACAAGTTATATTTTTTATTCTGTTACCAATAATGAATTAATAATTATTAACATAATTATACCATTTTAGTTACTAGTAATTTGCTTTCCATTTAGCTTTCCATTTTGATCTCTCGATCTCGAAACGAAACAAATTTTCATGCATCTCTCAGTCGTGTTAGGGAGTATTTGTCCATCAGCCCTGCAACAGCTCAAGTCAAGGGCTTTGTTTCTCTTGTAGCACTTCTCTCCCAATCTCTCCATTCGTGTAACCTGACATCCATTGAGAATCGCCTCAGGATTGAGGTGGAAACACAACAACAGCTTCAAGGCTGAAGTTTGTTTGAATGAGGTTCTGGAAAGGTCCACCACAACCTTCCGCTCTTCTTCTTCACATATCCAGTTTTTAACAGCTAGTTCATTAACTACGCTTGTGTCATCACTTCAGATGAGTGTTATGAGTTTTTTTTTTGTTTGGTTTCTATTTTCTGGGCAGTAAGATGTGCTTCTCCGTGACTCCTCTGACTCAGCGTGGCAAGGACAGCCGGAGCGTCGAGCTTATTAATTGCTGTTTCCTGAAAGCTTTTATCCTGTTTTAAGAGGCTTCCACTCAAAAACATAACCTGTTCCCCACCCACCCTGAAAGACTCCTCTGATTCTATCTATGTCCTTTCAAGTTTAACTCCATCTTTGGACACAGTACAGGATGGTCTACATGCTGCTTAGCTCTTTTTCATGGTGCAGATTTCCAGCGCACCTAAAAAAATCTGCCAATGGTTATTCCGCTGTGTTCTGCTAAACCTTTTTAATTTTTAAATATTACAATTCCATAAGACTTTGTATTTGTATTTTTAAAGTTGATCTCAAACATTTTGGAGATATTTTCTAACGTTTTCAGTATGTCATTAGGGTAAATGATAACAAAATTATGAAATATTAAATGTAGATCTACACCACAGGTACCTGTCAGGTGGTCACATGTTGAATGTCTGTCTGTGTCAAATCAGCAGCGTTAAGAAGCGAAGTTTTGGTTTGTGCTCCCATCCCGAATGCTTTTTCAAGCCACAGATTCAATTTGATTTACTACTTTCTAAAGAGGTTTTAAAGTGAAAGTTAACACCAAAATCATTTTCTTTTCTTTTTGACTTTTTCCTCCGGACAACACAAAACAAGATATTTTGGAAAATGTTTCTAACATGCACCCATTCACTTGCACTGATTTTCTGTAACAAAAAGTGACACTGATTACCGACATTATACAAAATATATTTTTTCAGGGGTGAGTAAATAATGACCAAATTTAAATTATTCAAAATGTTTCATTGATAAAATAATTTCTCATAGCACTGCAATGATTTTACGGTTACTCCATGCTGCAGTTTCCTGGAGACTTTTACTTTGGCGTCTGGCTAAACTAAACATGTCAGCATGATGTTATGTAAAGTTGCAAGTTTTTATAAGGAAAAACCATGTCATTCGATTTATTATGAGAGGGAGGGGGATTCAGCCCTGTATATTTCCTCTATGAATGATTTCTCCTCATAACCAGATTGTATTAAAGAAACACAACCCTGGGATGTTACAAACCGCAGCACAATGTGTCCAAACATCATCTTTTCTCTTTTACATTTCTCCTCCCCGTCCGTGAAAGTCACCGTGCAACCCAGACGTCTGATTTATGAGTTCTAATGAGATTTCAATACTGAACAAACAATAAAAATTTATGTGCATCATAGTTTTGGAGGCCCTTGGTTCCATGGCTAGTGTTACGCCCTTTCAACAAGCCTCGTAATACAATCCGCAGCTGCTTCCCTCGAGGAATGCTGCCACTTTTTTGTGTCGGAAATCTTAGCAGCGCGCCCAAATTGTGTGAAAGTAATTTATCTCGCTTTTATAAATGCCGTTGTGTTCTCGGTCAACCTGAAGCGCTGCCGAGGGATTGTTTTACGGTGCGAGAGTCTCAATATCCTGCTCGACCTGGTGGGTCAAACTCAGGATCTCATGAGGTCCATGCCTAACCGTAGCATCTTTTGTTACTTTAGTTTGCTTTTTTGGTCAGTCATTCAAATAGAGCAAATTAAATGATGACGCCAAAAGTACACAAACTTCAAAGCATGTTACAACTTTGTTTGCTCGTGATTTTGTACATTATATCTCAACCGTGTCATGTTCTGGGTTGAGTTCACTGAGAGGTCACATCCACAAACCTTTAGAGAAGTCTACCAGCTTTACACATTGCTTATTAATCTCTCTCAGTCTCTGTTTCTCTGTTATTTCAAACAGACACACCTTACAGTCCTGGCAGGAGGTTTCATACACTAGATATGACAGACTTTCTGTTTCTTTGACGTTTGCAGAGTTGAGTGCTGGGATATCAGGATTAGTGGTGGTATGCCGACTGCTGCCTCGGCACATTTACCCATGACATGGACTCAGACATAATATTAAATGCGTTCTTATTGGCTGCGGGAAGCACAGACATGCCCTCTATTAGAATGAAAGTCTTCCTGAAGTGCACATTATCTTCTAACTTTGACATCAACTTACTCATATCTAGAGAAAGTGAGAGAAGGTGGATATTAAATGAAGAGTTGTCTGGAATTAAAGAAAGACAATTATTAGGTTTTATTTACACATCCTTAAAAACTATTATAGTGCTCTATTAGTATACTTATTTTAAGCTTATTACTAGAAAGTATATTTTTTAAAACTAGAAAGTGGGCCAATTTAGTCCAAGTGCTATAAGTACACTACTAGTAAATTGATATGACTATACTTTCTAAGTAAAGTATACTATTACATATACTTGACCTTTACTTAATTATGCTTAAAATGAACCAAAACTTGAAGTATACTTCTTGTTCATAAGGGCACTCTTCTTGTGTTTCATCTCTGAAAGACAAGAAGATGTTTTGAGAAATAGGTTTGTTTTCATACATTGGACATAAATAAGGATCAATATTTTTGTTCACCAACATTCTTCAAAATATTTTATTTGGAGTTCTGCTTATTAAAAGGAGACGAAGCAGATTTAAAATGACAGGGTTAATGTAGAAAAAAATGTTTTGTATCGTAGAACAAAGTAGTACAAGTAGATTAAAGTTATTATTACTTATTTCGGTAATGAAGCAAAAAATAAACAGGAAGTATTCAATAGACATAGCTTTATGATAGCATGACACAGCTGCTAGAATCTCATGGAGGCAAAATAAACCCAAGGAAGTGGTGCCAACATTTCTCTCTTTTCTTTTCCCACTCTCTCTTTTTTTTATATATATATTTTTTTTTCTAAAAACTAAACATGCGAATAGCACATTTAGCAAAATTTAACAACACATTTAAAAAAACAAGCTATTACTGGTCTCTTAACATAACAAACACACGACTCTGCCAGTCCAACATTTTATACCAAAGACTTTTCCAAAATTTTACTTTCCATGTCTCGCTTTTTCCTTCCCTCCCTCCTTTCTCCTGTAGGGGTCTAAAATCCCAGTCTAAGATTGTAGTCGGATTGTTAGCCGGGCAATAAAAAATACATGAGCGTGTGGCGTAGAAGTGTTCGTGTGTGTAGCTCATAAAGACGATTTCCGGACATACCCATGCTGATCCAAATGTGCAAGAGCTTGTTTGTCTTTAACAGTTAGTGCGCCAGTGGCTGAACTGGGACGTGTGATTTCAGTCTCAGCCTGTGTGTATGCGTACAATATTCATGGCCACGTGTTGGTGCTCTCTCGTCTGCAAGTCCCTTTATAACCTTTTACACACGTCTAAGCTTGTTGATCCGTGTTAAGAAGCTGAGTTATCCCAGAGTGGGTTGCGCAGACTGCATGTCATTCAAATGATAGACAGAAAGAGGGAAATCATTATGAGCTGTAATGTAGAAACACTGTAGATTTCATCTGTGCTATCTAAAGATACTGATGTACATGAGTGTGTGTGTGAGATGGGACAGTCAATTCTCACTGACTGGAACAGCCCCAGATGATAAGTGTTAGTGTAATAAGCTCTGCCACCCCATAATCGCACTAATAAAACCCTATTTAACTGTTCCATTATACACTTTGGCCCTGTTTAAACCGCCACTGCATACGTGTGTGTGTGTGTGTGTGTGTGTGTGTGTGTGTGTGTGTGTGTGTGTGTGTGTGTGTGTGTGTGTGTGTGTGTGTGTGTGTGTGTGTGTGTGTGTGTGCGTGCGCGTGCGTGTCCGTGTGTGTGTGCTCTCGAGGGCAAAGTACTGTTTCTCCTTTGGGAATTACACAGTGCCGGGACTTTTTTTAGTCAATTACATGCAATTAAAGCCTTTTTTACCCCTGGCATTCTACTATGTGTGCGTGTGTTTGTTGGGTGTGTTTGTGTGTGTGTTTAATGAAGCCATAAAAGTCTTGCAAAGTCCCTTCTGCTCATACTCTGCCTGTGTGTTTGTGTGATGTCATCAAGCACAAATGGACTTTCGTTTATTCAGCAAACATATCTGTTTTTAATTACTGATGTAAAGCTGGATGACAAAATATATAACACAATATATATATATATATATATATATTTATATATAAGGGCTGTCAAGTGAGTAATCACGATAATGTATATATAAATGAATACTTAAATAAATATATAACTCTACAAATTAAAAATACTGATAAAAACAATGAAAAACATAAAATTCTCCAGAATTTTCTGGCAAGATATTTTTTAGGGATTTTTTAACTAGTTTTGCATTTAATGAGATTGATTAAATTGTGTTATCATTTCTTCATTCATTTGCCATTTCAAACCTAAATGATTTTGCAGAACACAAAAGAAGATGTTAGTAAAATGTAAAATGTTAGTAGCTCTACAACAGCGGTACCCACTCCCTTCTATCGTATGA